>JAULKQ010024415.1:0-174293 GCA_032356285.1 Smithsoniella earleae | reverse complement strand
GCGGCACGATCAACCCGCCAGCCCGACACTCTGACCCAATGCCCGAGCCCGAGCACATCATGCGTTTCGCCGAGCTTAAGGGCCGGGGCGAACCCTTCGTCGCGGTCACGCTCGTCGACGCCCACGGCTCGACGCCCGCCGACGCGGGCAGCAAGATGATCGTCCGCGCGAACGGCCACGACCACGGCACGGTCGGCGGCGGGAAGGTCGAGGCCAAGGCCATCGATCTCGCGCGCGGCATGCTCGCGTCCGGGGAGCGCACCCGGTACGTCGACTGGTCGCTCAAGACCGACGTCGGGATGACCTGCGGCGGCAGGGTGAAGCTGTTTTTCGAACGCGTCGACGACTCCGCCTGGCGCGTCGTTGTCTTCGGGGCCGGCCACGTCACCCAGGCGCTCGCGAAGCTGCTGGTGCAGCTGCCCTGCCGGCTGACCTGCATCGACCCGCGATCCGACTGGCTGGCCAAGCTGCCCGAAGGCGTCGAGGCGATCCAGGCCGACGACCCGCCCGCGTGCGTTGCGGCGCTGCGTGCCGACAGCTACGTCCTGTGCATGACGCGCGGCCACAGCGCGGACCGCCCGGTCTTGGAACAGGTCTTCAAGCTCGGCAGGCGGTTCCCGTACCTCGGCGTCATCGGCAGCGATGCGAAAGCGGCCACACTCCGACGCGAATTGATCAACGACGGCATCGACGCGCAAGACATCGATTTCCGTTGTCCGGTCGGGCTGCCGATCGGTTCGAACCACCCCGCGGAGATCGCGGTCAGCATCGCCGCCGAGCTGTTGCAGGTCCGCGATCAGGCGGGCGTGGCTACTTGAGCACGGCGTCGATCGACTCGAGGATGTAGTCGACGCTTGCTTCGTGCGCGCCATCGCCCATCAGCCCGATCCGCCAGCACTTGCCGGCGAACGCGCCGAGGCCGCCGCCGACCTCGAGCTCGAACTCGTCCAGCAGCCGCTTGCGTAGCGCGCCTTCGGGCCCGGCCGACGCGGGCAGCTCGACGCAGTTCAGCATCGGAAGGATATGGTCCTCATCGGTGACGTACGTGAAGCCGCGCTCGATGAGCCCGGCGCGCAGCTTCTCGTGAACGGATCGGTGCCGTGCGAAACGGGTGTCGAGCCCTTCTTCGAGCACGCGCCGTAGCGCCTCGTGCAGCGCGTAGTTCATGTTGACCGGCGCGGTGTGGTGGTACGCGCGGTCGCCGTCCCAGTAGTTGCCCACCAGCGACAGGTCCAGGTACCACGAGTTGCACTTGGTCTTGCGGGCCCGGACCTTCTCCATCGCCCGCTCGCTGAGCGTGACCGGTGACAGGCCCGGCGGGCAGCTCAAACACTTCTGCGTGCCGCTGTACGCCGCGTCGATCCCCCACCGATCGATCTCGATCGGCAGGCCCGAGAAGGACGTGACGCAGTCCATCACCAGCAGCCCGCCGTTGGCGTGAACCGCATCGGCCAGGCCCTCGAAGGGCTGGTGTGCCCCGGTCGAGGTCTCGGCGTGCACCAGGGCGACGACCGCGGGCTTGAGCGCCTCGACCTGTTCGATGACCCTGTCGATCTCAAATACCCGCCCCCAATCCTGTTGCATCTGGTGGACGACCCCGCCGGCCCGCTCGGCCTTGTCGGAAAGCCGCCCCCCGAACACGCCGTTCACGCCGATCAGGCAGGCGTCGTCGGGTTCCACCAGGTTGTCCATCAGCATCTCCGCACCCGCCGACCCCGTCCCCGAGCAGGCCAGTGTCATGGCGTTCTTGGTGCGGAACACCTGCTGCAGCATCGTACGGACCTCGTCCATGATGCCGATGAAGGCGGGGTCCATATGACCGATACAGTCCTGCCCCAGCGCAGCGAGCACGTCCGGGTGAACAGGCGATGGGCCGGGCCCATGCAGACGGCGGTTTGGTACGTTCAACATGCTTGTCCGATTTAAGCTTCAGAATCGTTTCAGCATATCGAGATCAACCATTCGATGCCGAGCAGCCCGCCGCCCGCCGCGCATGCCGGCCGGGTCTGAACGCGTGGCCCCAGGCACGCCGATGGCTGGACGCGGGGCGATCGCTGCATCACCCCCCTCCGAGTCCCTATGCAAACAACCCACCGCACGGACGCTGATAACGCGGGCGGTGGGTTGACCTTGGTAAGCTCCCCCGGCTGGACTCGAACCAGCAACCAAGTGATTAACAGTCACCTACTCTACCAATTGAGCTACAGGGGATCGGGTTGTCGAGCCGCAAAGTCTATCACACCCCGCAGGAGGTTCAAGTTGGGGCCGGCGGGATTCGGCTAATCCCGCAGGATGACCACGTCGTCGGGGTCGACCCGCAGCCCGATCGTGCTGCCCGTCTCGGCCGGGCGGGGGTTGAGTTCGAAGCACTTGACCTCGTGGTCCGCGGCGGACAGTCGGTGCTGGGCCAGCGAGCCGAGGTAGATCGTCCTCTCGAGCTTGGCGTTGAACGTATTCGTGCCGCCCGCCGGGGCGTCGGCGTCGACGAGCTTGAGGGCCTCGGGCCGGATTGAGCAGGTGACCGCGCCGCCCTGGGGCAGGTCGTCGGGGAACGCGGACGACACGAGCTTGCCGAATGGCGTGTCCAGGACGATGTGCGTGCCCTCGGTCCCGCTGACCTCGCCGGGCAGGAAGTTGGTCTCGCCCAGGAAGTCGGCGACGAAGCGGTTGGCGGGGCGCTGGTACAGCTTGGTCGGGGTGTCGGCCTGGACGACCTTGCCCTGGTCCAGCACGGCGATCTTGTCGGCCATCGACAACGCCTCGTGCTGGTCGTGCGTGACGTACACCCCGGTGATCCCCGACTGCTTGCACAGGTCGCGGATCTGCTGGCGCATGTCCAGCCGCAGCTTCGCGCCGAGGTTCGACAGCGGCTCGTCGAGCAGCAGGACACGGGGCTTGATCACCAGCGCTCGGGCGAGCGCGACGCGCTGCTGCTGACCGCCGGAGAGCTGGTTGATCTTGCGGTCGGCGTAGGGGGTGAGCTGGGCGTTGGCGAGGGCCTGGTCGACGCGCTGGTCCATCTCCGTCTTGTTGACCTTGCGGACCTCGAGCCCGAAGCGGACGTTCTGCCGGACGGTCATGTGCGGCCACAGCGCGTAGCCCTGGAAGACCATGCCGGTGTCGCGCTGGTTGGCGGGGGCGTGGGTGACCTCGTCGCGATCGAAGTGGATCGAGCCGGAGGTCGGGTCGGCGAACCCGGCGATCATGCGCAAGAGCGTCGTCTTCCCGCAGCCCGAGGGCCCGAGGAGGAAGAACAACTCGCCCGCGGCGATGTCCAGGTCGATCGCATCGACCGCGAGGGTTTCGCCAAAGCGTTTGGTCAGGGCACGGAGGGTGATCGGCGTCATCGGGGGACCAGTGTAGCGGGATCGGGTTCAGCGCACGGCGACCCTTGCTACTCGACTGAAACCCCCACCGCCTCGGCGTCCATCAGCTTCACCAGCTCGTCCTGCAGTGCGCGGATGCGGGTTGCCGAGACGTCGCGGGCCGCGCCTTGGCCGTGGCCGTTGAACAGTATCGAGAACGCGAGGATGCGGGCGGTGCTGTCGGGCCCGGCGTCGGGGTAGACCAGGTACCCCGACAGCGCCGAGACGTGGTTGATCGTGCCGGTCTTGGCGTAGAGGTCGGCGACCAGGGCGTCGTCGTCGGCGAGGCGTCGGCGGAGCGAGCCGCTCTGGCCGGGCCGGGCCATCGACGCGAGGTAGGGCCGCAGGTGCTCGCCGGTCGCCTGGACCCGCAGCACCTCGACCAGCGCGCGGGCGGTCACGCGGTTGTCGCGCGACAGCCCCGAGCCGTCGGCGAGCTGGATCGAGCTGGCCAGCGTGGGGTCGTCAATATGGTCGGCGAGGTAGGCCCGCACCGCCGCGCCCCCGTTCTCAAAGCTCCCCGGCGAGCCGGTCAGCTTGTGCCCGCTGCGCTTCAACAGCGCCTCGGCGTAGAGGTTCATCGAGTCGCGGTTGGTCCGGTTCAAGACCGCCTGAAGCGTCGTGTTGATCTGGTGCAGCACCCGGCCGTCGGCCAGCCGCTGATCAACCCCGGGCCGGACGACCTCATTGACGGTGATCCCGCGTTTGGAGAGCTCGTGCTTGAGCACCTCGCCGAAGACGAGCGCCGGGTCGTGCATGGCGACGTACTGCTCTTGTCGGTTGCGGAGCTGGCCGCGGAAGGTAACGCGGTTGGCGTCGGGGCGGGTGATGATGTCCCACTGATCGACGCGTCCGGTGACCAGGCGCATCTCCGTGCGGATAAACGGGCCGTAGGGGTAGATCGACAGCCGGGCGTCCTGCCCGGTGCGGGTCGGGGTGGCGACGACGCGGAAGCAGTTGTCGAAGAAGTTGACGCCCATGACCTGGGCGCAGTACCAGCGGTGTAGCTGGTTGGTCGGCCAGGTGGGGTGGACGCGTTGGTCTTCGCCGTGCTCGAAGACCCGGTCGTCGACGATGATCTGGCCGAACTGGTCGAGCCCGGTGTCCTGCACCGCGTCGAGCCACCAGCCGATCATCTGGTCGACGCTGTACCCGGCGTCTTCGAGGACCGAGGGCGCGCCGAACGCCGGGTCCCCGTCGCCCACGACGACCAGCGCGGGCAGCCCGTCGCCCGCGGGCGCGTCTTCGACGCCCAGCAGCTTGAGCCGGGTCGAGAAGGTGAAGTCCTGGCCGAGCGTCTCGATCGCCGCGGCGGTGGTGACCAGCTTGATGTTCGACGCGGGGATCATCGCCCGGTCCGCCTCGATCTCCGCGAGCACCAGCCCCCGGCCGACGTCCATGACGCAGATCGACACCGCCGTGCCACGCAGGTCCGCGGTCGACAGCCGGTGCAGCAGCGCCGACTCCATCTCCGCGGCCGCGGGCGGCGCGAGCGCGAGCACCAACAGCACTGCGGCGAACAAGCGCGGGAACGGGCATTGGCGGTACAGCATGGAAGGGCGCCTCTTGCACAGGAAACCGATGCGATTCTATCGGCCCGATCGCGGTGCGGACCGGAGAACAGGGTTCGCGACCGGCACGCAAACCGCCCGCGGCGAACGAAACCCCAAGCCCACGGCGTGCCCGCTTGGGGGCATGCCGTGGGATACCTCATCCACAACGGCGTCAGGCCGACCCACCGCTTGCCCAGCGTGCTTTGTGTCTCTGCGGGCTCCGCGGCGGTTGTCCTGATCGAAAGGGTTCGAACGCGCGAAGTCGTCAAGCCAACGCGTCGTACAGCCGGGCATAGCCGTCGTGCATCCGCTCGGCCGTAAAACGCTCGAGCAAGCGCGCTCGGCCGGCGGCACCCATCGCTTGCGCACGGGTGCTGTCTTGCAGCAGGTCAGCGACGTGATGCGCGAGCGCCTCATGATCACCGCGCGGGGCGAGCAGGCCGGTCTTGCCGTGCTCGACGACCTCCGCGTTGCCGCCGACGTCGGTGGCGACGACCGGCCGGCACGCCGCCATCGCTTCGAGCAGCGTGACCGAGATGCCTTCACTCAGGGACGTGAGCAGGCAAAGGTCCGCCGCGGGGATCAGCGCCCGCGCATCCTCAACCGGGCCGGTGAAGCGCACGGCGTCGGCGATGCCCAGATCGTTGGCGAGCCGCTGCATCGCGCTGCGCTCTTTGCCCTCGCCGATCAAGACGAGTGTCGGCTGCGTCTGTTGCTCGGAGAACATATCGCAGACGATCGCCCAGGCGCGCAGCGCGGTCGCGTGGTCCTTGACCGGGTGGAAGCGCGCGACCTGCATCGCGACCGGCCGATCATCGTGGATGTTCAACGCCTGACGCGCAGCATCTCGGTCGGCGGGCGTCGGCTCGGGGCCGGGCGTGATGCCGTTGTGGATGACGTCGATGCGTCGCCCGGCGATGCCTTCGTTGCGCACGAGCGCATCGCGCACGAACTCGCCCACCGCCGTCACGCGGTCGCGCCCGGTCAGCAGCAGCTTGTTCGCGAGCACACGCCTCAGCGAGCGGCGGTCGGGGTAGTGCCGGCCGTGCTCGGTGAAAACGATCGGCAGGCCCGCTCGGCGGGGCCAACGCCCGCGCGATAGCGCGCTGTAAAAGAAGGGCGTGTACTGGTGCGCGTGCACGACCGCGACGCGGTGCGAACGCAGCCGCTCGCCCATCGCCCGCCCGAGCGCGGTGTCGATGCCCGGCCTGCGATCGAGCGCCTCGACGACAAACCCCTCATCGCCCAGCTCGTCCGCCAACGGTCCCAGCCCGTCCAGGCAGAGGAACACGGAGTCGTACCGGTCACGCAACGAGCGCGCCAGCCCCGCCGCGAGCACCTCGGCCCCGGCCCGGTCCAGGCGGTGCAAGACGTGCGCGATGACGGGACGATCGGTGGCCATGCCGATGTATTGTCGGTCGGCGGGGGGTTTCGTCCTCACGCAAAGGCGCGGAGGCGCAAAGCCCAGGCGGTTCTTGCCACGGATGACACGGATCAGCACGGATGTTTTGGGCCGGCTTGAGCCGTGAGAATCCGTGCAATCCGAGGCAAACGCTTGCCTTGGCTTTGCGCCTCCGCGCCTCTGCGTGAGACTTGGATCAGCGGTCTTTGGCGTTGACCGCCGTTGCGGGTATGCTCGAAAAGTCCAGCCCTCTCGATCCGGAGCCCATCATGCCACGACCGACCCGCCGAGTTGCCGCGTTCTCGCTGACCGATCTGCTCGTGGTGATCGTCGCCATCTCGGCGATCCTGGTCTCGCAACTGCCCACCGAGGCCGCCAGCCGACGCACCGCCCGGCGGATGCAGAACAGCACGCAGCTCAGCGGGATCCACAAGGGCATGTTCGCGTACGCAAACTCCAACCGCGAGAAGTTCCCCGGCCTCGACAGCCGCGGGCAGATCTTGCAGAACGGGGAACGCACCACCGGCAACAGCGGCGACGGCGACACGGTCCAGGCGCGGTTCTGGATCATGTTCCGTGCCGAATTTTTTACGCCCGAGTACGCGATCAGCCCGAGCGAGACCGCGGATGTCACGGCGTATGACCACGGGGTCGGGCGCTTCGGCCCGCCCGTCCAGTGGGGCTGGGACGACGACCCGAAGCACTACTCGTATGCCTTGCTCGGCATCAAGGGCAACGCCGGCCAAGCGCCGGACGCTCAAGGCCGCGGCTCCGAGTGGTCGCAATCAGTCAACACCCAGGCCATCGTCGTCTCCGACCGCAACACCGGGTTCAACGCGACCGATCGGGTCAGCAGTATTCACGACGACGACCCCGGCGAGTGGAAGGGCAGCGTGCTGTGGAACGATAACCACGTTCAGTTCGAGAGCACGCAGGTCTTCGAGACCAAGTACGGCAACGGCCGGCTGATGGTGGATAACGATTGGGAACCGATCGACAACCTGTTCAGTGCCGACGACGACCCCGACGGCCGGGCGGGCTTCGACGCGCTCATGCCGATCGCGGACGACGATGTGGTCGATGGACGCGAGTAGCGCGGTGATCGTCAGAGCACGAAGCGTGAGCGCGTGCCATGCGTCTTGTCTAGCAGGGGGGACAGACATTCCTGTCTGTCGTTCGGCGAAGCCGAAGCGGGATTGATTAGGCCTCCGTCCTATCGGCAGGCAAGTACGGCTGTCCCCCTTTGATCGGGTTTGGCGTCGAGCTTGTGTCAGAACAGACCCAAAATGCTATATACGGATTCCAGACATTCCCCGCGCGTCATAGCTCCGGGCGGGAGCCAGAAGCAGGGATCACCGAGCTTGTCGAACAACCGTGGTCAATTTCTCACGCCTGCTCCTGGCTCCCGCCCGGAGCTATGGGAAAGCGTCAAAACTTAATGGGATACGTCTTAGTCCGGCTGCACGATCCGCGCGCCGTTGTCATCGACGCGCAGGCGCGGGTGCTTGCCGCTTTGGCCGAAGCGGAAGTCGCCGAGGTAGCTGCTGACCGCGGCGCCGGTGGTTTGGTGGATCGCGGTGAGCAGGGCGAGGCCTTCGCGGCCTTGGCCGGTCGTGCACTGGCGCAGCTCGATCTCGGCGTCGGGGGCGAGGTAGGGGCGCAGCCGGCGGAGTTGTCGGCGGTGGTAGTCGGACAGCTTGCCGGCGAAGGCGCAGTCGTCGAGCGTGCCGCCCAGCGCGCAGGTGCCCGGCAGCCCGGCGTGGCCGGTGATGGTGAGCTTGCGGATCGGCCGGCGCTCGGCGCGGGCGCGGGTGATGGCGTGGTCGACGAGGTCCTGGAGCGAGTCGGCCCGGCGGGGCAGGTTCTCCCACACCCGGTCGCCGGGCGTCATCGTGTCGATGCCCTGGGCGAAGAAGTGCAGGGCGAGCCCCGGCCGATCGGCGCTCAGCACGACGACGCGGTGGCGGTCGAGGAGCGCGCGCAGCGCGGCGTGTTGGTCGGGGGTCTGGGCGATCGCGTCGAGGCGGGCGCGGGCCACGACCCTCCGTTCATCGGGCAGCCGGACCACCGGCGGGTCGAAGAGTCGGCGGATCTCCGCGGCGCTCGGGCGGTCGCGGGCCGCTTGGTCGGCACGGGCGTCGCCGACGCCTGCGGCGACGAGTACAACCGCTAAAGCGATGTACCAAAGCGGCTTATGGCGTCTATGTAAGCCCGGCCCGTTCATGGGGTCTGTCCTGTTGAGCCGACGGCGTGCTCGGATTGGTCGCGGTCGCGTCCTGGTGCCCGTTGTTGTAGCACGGCGGGTGTGCTTTGCGTCGATCGATCAGCTATACTTAAGCGTCTCAATTTTAATATAAGTACACCTTATTGAAAGGGTTGGCCAGTGGTGGGGCCGATGCAGACCATCCGCTTGTTCGTCGAGGTTGCGCGCTGCCGGAGTTTCTCCAAGGCGGCGGCGCTGTTCGGCATCAGCCAGTCGGCCGCGAGCCAGCGGATCGGCCAGCTTGAGCGCCGCCTGGGCGTGAAGCTGATCGACCGGTCGGTCCGGCCGTTCGAGCTGACGCAGGCGGGCGAGCTCTACCTGGTGGGCGCGACGGACACGCTCAACCGGTTTGACCGGATGGAGCGTGAGGTCAGCTCGCTGGGGCTGGCGGACGACCGGGTCGAGGGCGCGGTGCGGGTGGCGGCGATTTATTCCGCGGGGATCGACCTGCTCAGCCAGCTCCGCGACCGGTTTGCGCAGAGCATGCCGGGCGTGAAGATCGAGCTGCGCTACCTCAAGCCCGACCAGGTGCACCGCGCGGTGCTGGACCAGCAGGCGGACCTGGGCATCGTGTCGTTCCCCGAGCGGTTCGCGAAGGTCGCGGTGGAGCTGCTGCGTGAAGAGGCGATGGGCGTGGTGTGTCGGCCGGGCCACGCGCTGGCCGAGCGCAAGACGGTGGCGGCGGACGAGCTGACCGGGCTGGACATGGCCGGGTACGACGCGGAGCTGCCGGTGGCGCGCCACATCCAGCGGTACCTGAAGGAGCAGGGCGCGGCGCCGACGGTGTCGCACCGCTTCGACAACATGGACACGCTCAAGTCGGCGGTGGCGGTGACCGACCGGTTCGCGATCCTGCCGGTGCGCTGCGTGCAGCGCGAGGTGGAGGCGGGCGCGCTGCGGGCGGTGCGCCTGACGCCGAAGCTGACGCGCCCGCTGGGTGTTTTGATGCGGCCCAGCGGCGACGGCCTGGCGGCGGCACCGCGTGCGTTCCTCGACGCGCTCTTGCGCGAGGCAGGGCCCGCGTCGTCCGGTGACCCGTCGCCGACCCGGAAACCGGCGGACACCGCACGCTGACCGCCGGCCCGCCCCGACCCTTTGTTGTTGACCGATGCCCTGGCCACGGCCCCGACGCCCCGGCCGACCGATCCGGGCCCGACCCATGATGTCCCTGCCCCCGCGGGCCACGCCCGCGACGACCATCGACCGCCAAGCCATGCCCGACACGACGCAAACCATCACGACGGACGACGCCAAGGCCATCCGGCCCGGCCTGCCCCCCGCCCAGGGGCTCTACGACCCGGCGAACGAGCACGACGCCTGCGGGGTCGGCTTCATCGCCCACGTCAAGGGCAAGCGGTCGCACAGCATCGTCGACCAGGCCCTGACCATGCTCCGCCGGATGGACCACCGCGGCGGGTGCGGCTGCGAGTCAAACACCGGCGACGGCGCGGGCATCCTCACGGCCCTGCCGCACAAGCTGATGCGCAAGGTCGCGCAGCAGGACCTGGGCGTCGACCTGCCCGAGCTGGGCGAGTACGCCGCGGGCAACATCTTCCTGCCCGCCGAGGCGGATGCGCGTGCCACCGCCAAGCGCGTCTTCGAGGACAAGCTCGCGCAGTCCAACCTCAAGGTGCTCGGCTGGCGCGCGCTGCCGGTCGACGCCGACGGCGCCGACGTGGGCCCGACGGCGCGGTCGACGATGCCCGCGATCGAGCAGCTCTTCGTCGCCTGCCAGCCGGGCACGGACACCGACGCGTTCGAGCGGGCGCTGTACCTCGCACGCAACCGCGTGATCAACGCGCTGCAGGCGCCGGGCTCGGGCGTGCCGGACAACAGCTTCTACATCTGCTCGCTCTCGGCACGCACGATCGTCTACAAGGGCCAGCTCACCTCGGCGCAGGTCCCCGCGTTCTACCCCGACCTGCGCGACGCGGACTACACCTCGCACCTGGCGATGGTCCACTCGCGCTTCAGCACGAACACGTTCCCGAGCTGGGACCGCGCCCAGCCCTGCCGGATGATGAGTCACAACGGCGAGATCAACACCGTCAAGGGCAACAAGAACTGGATCGCCGCCCGGCAGGGCCTGATGCGGTCCGACGTCTTCGGCGACCAGATCAACGACCTGTTCCCGGTGGTCAACCGCGAGGCGTCGGACTCCGGCTCGTTCGACAACGTGCTCGAGATGCTCTACATGGCCGGGCGCTCGCTGCCCGAGGTGATCATGATGATGATCCCCGAGGCGTGGGAGAACCACGAGTCGATGAGCATGAGCAAGCGGGCGTTCTACCAGTACCACGCGAACCTGATGGAGCCGTGGGACGGGCCGGCGAGCGTGTCGTTCACCGACGGCAAGCAGATCGGCGCG
This sequence comes from Smithsoniella earleae, assembly GCA_032356285.1. Taxonomy (NCBI): domain Eukaryota; kingdom Viridiplantae; phylum Chlorophyta; class Ulvophyceae; genus Smithsoniella; species Smithsoniella earleae. The sequence goes on along the minus strand of JAULKQ010024415.1, from coordinate 163,342 downwards.
TGCCTGGACCGCAACGGGCTCCGGCCGTCGCGCTACTACGTCACGCACGACGACCGGGTCGTGATGGCCAGCGAGGTCGGCGTCGTCGATCTTGAGCCGGAGAACGTCAAGCTCAAGGGCCGGCTGGAGCCGGGCAAGATGTTCCTGGTCGACTTCGATGAGGGGCGGATCATCCCCGACGAGGAAGTGAAGGGCCGGATGATCGCGGCCCGGCCGTACCACGATTGGCTGGCCGAGCACCAGCTCAAGCTCGACGACCTGCCCGGCGCGGTGCCGGCCGCGGCGGCCGAGTCCCATGCCGGCCACCCGCCGCGCATGAGCGAGGACGGGCTCGACCCCGCGCTGCTGCGTCGGCTGATGACCTTCGGCTACACGTCCGAGCACCTGCACATGCTGCTGCTGCCGATGGTGCGTAACGCGAAAGAGGCGCTGGGGTCGATGGGCAACGACCAGGCGCTCGCGGTCTTGTCGGACAAGCCGCGCTTGCTCTACGACTACTTCAAGCAGCTCTTCGCGCAGGTCACCAACCCGCCGATCGACCCGATCCGCGAGGCGTGCATCATGGCGCTCGATACCTACCTCGGGCCCGAGGGCAACCCGCTGGACACGACGCCGGGCCAGTGCCACCGGCTGCACCTGCGCTCGCCGGTGCTGACCAACGACAAGCTGGGAGCGATCCGCAAGCTTGGGGACTCGCCGTACCGCGGCTGGTCGAGCGTGGTGATCGACACGACCTACGACGCGGCCGACACGGACGACGCATCGGCGATGCAGGCCGCGCTGGACCGCATCTGCTCGGAGGCGACCGCGGCGATCGAGGCGGGCACGCCGCTGCTCGTGCTGTCGGACCGCGACGCCGGCGTCGATCGCGTGCCGCTGCCCGCGCTGCTCGCGGTCGGCGCGGTGCACCACCACCTGGTCCGCACCCGCTCGCGCACCCGGGCCGGGCTCGTGCTCGAGACCGGCGAGGCACGCGAGGTCCACCACTTCTGCACGCTGCTGGGCTACGGCGTCGACGCGGTCAACCCGTACCTCGCCTTCGAAGCGCTCCACGCCCTCCGCGACCAGGGCGTGGTCGACAAGAACAAGCACCTCACCGACGAGCAGCTCGTCGCGAACTACATCAAGGCCGTGGACTTCGGCATCCGCAAGGTCATGTCCAAGATGGGCATCTCGACCGTCGCCTCCTACCGCGGCGCGCAGATCTTCGAGTGCCTCGGGCTGAGCAGCGAGGTCATCGACCGCTGCTTTACCGGCACCGCGTCGCGCCTGCAGGGCGCGGGCTTCGGCGTGCTCGCCGAGGAGGCCCGCCGACGCCACGCGCTCGCCTACCCCAAGCGCGACGCCAAGCTCGCTGGGCAGGACCAGCCCGAGCTGCCCAACCCCGGCGAGTACCACTGGCGGCCCGAGGGCGAGCCGCACGCCTACAACCCCCAGGCGATCGCGAACCTCCAGCTCGCCGCCCGACAAAACGCCAGCGGCGCCTACGACCAGTTCGCCAAGCTCTGCAACGACGACGCGGCCAGCCGGGCCACGCTGCGCGGGCTCATCAAGCTCAAGACGCTCGACGAACCGAACCAGGTCCCGCTCGATGAGGTCGAGCCGGCGAAAGAGATCGTCAAGCGCTTCCGCACCGGCGCGATGTCGCTGGGCGCGCTCTCCAAAGAGGCGCACGAGACCCTCGCGCTCGCCATGAACCGCATCGGCGGGTACTCCAACTCCGGCGAGGGCGGCGAAGACCCCAACCGCTTCGCGCTCGAGCAGTACGACGACGGCAGCACCAAGTCACGACGCTCCGCGATCAAGCAGGTCGCCTCCGGCCGGTTCGGCGTCACCAGCTACTACCTCGCCAACGCCGACATGCTGCAAATTAAAATCGCCCAGGGCGCCAAGCCCGGCGAGGGCGGCCAGCTACCCGGCTTCAAGGTCAACGACTACATCGCCAAGCTCCGCTACTCCACGCCCGGCGTCGGGCTCATCTCCCCGCCGCCGCACCACGATATCTACTCCATCGAAGACCTCAGCCAGCTCATCTTCGACCTCAAGAACGCCAACCCCTCGGCGAACGTCAGCGTCAAGCTCGTCGCCGAGGTCGGCGTCGGCACGGTCGCCGCCGGCGTCTCCAAGGCCAAGGCCGACCACATCCTCATCTCCGGGTACGACGGCGGGACGGGCGCATCGCCCCTGACCTCGATCAAGCACGCCGGCCTGCCCTGGGAGCTCGGCGTCGCCGAGACCCACCAGACCCTCGTGCTCAACGACCTCCGCTCCCGCATCCGGCTCGAAGCCGACGGCGGGATGCGCACCGGGCGCGATGTTGTCATCGCCGCATGCCTCGGCGCCGAGGAATACGGCTTCTCCACCGCGCCGCTCATCGCCACCGGGTGCATCATGATGCGCAAGTGCCACCTCAACACCTGCCCCGTCGGCGTGTGCACGCAGGACCCCGTTCTCCGCAAGAAGTTCACAGGCCAGCCCGAGCACGTCATCAACTACCTCTTCCTCGTCGCCGAGGAAGCACGCAAATACATGGCGCAGATCGGCGTGCGGACGATCGACGAGATGATCGGCCGGGTCGAGCTGCTCGAACCCGGCAAGGCCATCGAGCACTGGAAGGCCGACGGCCTGGACCTCACCATGCTGCTCACGCCCGCACCCAAGCCCGCGCACCGCGCCAACGTCGGCGTCCGCAAGCTGATGGAGCAGGACCACGGCATGGACCAGCAGCTCGACGTCAAGCTCATCGAGCACTGCCAGCCCGCGATCCAGGACGCGCAGAAGGTCGACTACGCCGGGCCGATCACCAACCTCGACCGCGCCGTCGGCACGATGCTGTCCCACGAGGTCAGCAAGCAGTGGGGCGACGACGGCCTGCCGCCCGACACGATCACGCTGAACCTGCGCGGCAGCGCGGGCCAGTCGGTCGGCGCCTGGCTCGCCGGCGGAGTCACGATCCACGTCGCGGGCGACGCGAACGACTACGTCGGCAAGGGGCTCAGCGGCGGCAAGCTGATCGTCCGCCCGCCCAGCGCCTCAACCTTCGACGCCGAGAAGCAGATCATCATCGGCAACGTCGCGCTCTACGGCGCGACCAAGGGCGAGGCGTACTTCCGCGGCATCGCCGCCGAACGCTTCGCCGTCCGCAACTCCGGCGCCCGCGCGGTCGTCGAGGGCGTCGGCGACCACGGCTGCGAGTACATGACCGGCGGGCGCGTCGTCGTCCTCGGGCCCACCGGGCGCAACTTCGCCGCGGGGATGTCCGGCGGGATCGCCTACGTCTGGGACCGCGACGGCGAGTTCCTCCAACTGGTCAACCTCGAACTCGTCGAGCTCGAACAACTCGACAACCCCGAAGACGAGGTCGAGTGCCTGAACATGATCAAGCAGCACCGCGACCACACCGGCTCAACCGTCGCCGCAAAAGCCATCGACAACTGGCCACGCGTCCGCGATCAGTTCGTCAAGGTCATGCCGATCGATTACCGCCGCGTGTTGCAACAACGCAAGAAGACCGCGGCGACCCCGGAAGTGGGTCACGCGTAAACCGGATTTAACCACAAAGACACGGAGAACACAGAGGCCCATCCGCGAGCTGGTAGCGAATCGTTTTGAGCAACATGGTCTTGCTCAATCATGGCTCCGTGAACTCCGTGCCTCTGTGGTTCAAAACGAATCGTTAAAGAGCAAGACATGGGCAAACCCACCGGATTCCTCGAGTTTGAACGCCACCCGATGCCCGCGCGCGAGCCGGGTGTGCGCATCAGTGATTTCTACGAGATCTACGAGCGCGCCGACGAGCACCAGCTCCGCGAGCAGGGCGCGCGCTGCATGGACTGCGGCGTCGCGTTCTGCAACGCCGACACCGGCTGCCCGATCGACAACCTCATCCCCGAGTGGAACGACCTGGTCTACCACGAGCGCTGGAAAGAGGCGTACCACCGCCTCGCGAAGACGAACAACTTCCCCGAGTTCACCGGGCGGATCTGCCCGGCGCCGTGCGAGTCGGCGTGCGTGCTCGGCGTGACCGACCCGCCGGTGACGATCAAGTCCATCGAGTGCGCGATCATCGATAAGGCCTTCGAAGAGGGCTGGGTCCAGCCCAACCCGCCGAAGGAGCGGACCGGCAAGACCGTCGCGATCATCGGCTCGGGTCCCGCGGGTTTGGCCGCCGCCGATCAACTGAACAAGGCCGGGCACGCCGTGACCGTCTTCGAGCGCGACGACCGCATCGGCGGGCTGCTGATGTACGGCGTGCCAAACATGAAGCTCGAGAAGAAGATCGTCCAGCGCCGCGTCGACCTGCTCGCCGCTGAGGGCGTGACCTTCAGAACCAACTGCAACGTCGGCGACCCCAACAGCTCACACAGCCACGCCTCGAACCAGGGCATGGCCGGCGACGCCGAGATCATCGACGCCGACCAGCTCAAGCAAGACTTCGACGCCGTGCTGCTCGCGTGCGGCGCGCTGGCGGGGCGCGACCTCGACGCGCTGCCCGGCCGCGAGCTCGACGGCGTGCACATGGCGATGACCTACCTGCACAAGGCCACCAAGTCGCTGCTCGATTCCGAATTCAAAGACGGCGACTACCTCGACGCGAAAGACAAAGACGTCATCGTCATCGGCGGCGGCGACACCGGCACGGACTGCATCGGCACCGCGATCCGACAGGGCTGCAAGTCGATCACCAACATCACCCGCCGCGAGCGCGAGCCCGACGAGCGCGACGCCGAGCACCCCTGGCCCGGGCCGACCGGCACGTTCTACGTCGACTACGGCCACGCCGAGGGCATCGCCAAGTTCGACCGCGACCCGCGCGAGTACGAGGTCCTGCCCAAGGCGTTCATCGGCGATGACAACGGCAAGCTCACACACATGCGCGTAGCCAAGCTCGAGTGGACCCGCGACCCCGAGACCGGCCGGAAGATCAGCAAAGAGATCGAGGGCAGCGAGCACGACATGCCCGCCGACTACGTTTTCCTTTCGATCGGCTTCACCGGCCATGACACGCCGGCCGTGTTCGAGCGTCTAGGCGTGGACATGAACCGCGGCGTGGTCAAGGCCGAGTACGGCCACTTCGGCACAAACGTCGAGGGCGTCTTCGCCGCCGGCGACGTTAGGCGTGGCGCATCGCTCATCGTCTGGGCCATCGCCGAGGGCCGCGGCGCGGCGCGCTGCATCGACGCGTACCTGATGGGCGAATCCACGCTGCCCGCACCGGGGATGAAGACGCAGTTGGCGTCATCGGCGGGGTGATGGGTTTGATTTGATCTCACGCAGAGGCGCAAAGGCGCGGAGTCAAGGCATGAAGCGGTTTGTGGTTAATTCAAGCTATAGGCAGTTTTATGTCGCTGATGCGGAGATTAAGCCGGAAGCCCCAGAGGAATGGACCGATACTCATGTGGCACAACATCACAACACTTTGCAACATATCGCTGCGCTATGTCCTGAGGGCGACAATACAGCTACTGTCATTTCAATTGGGCCAAATGAAGAATGCCCCAAAACCAATGATCTGTTGGGATTTATGGTTGAGACGACTATCGAAGTACCAAGCGGCAAGCTTGGAGTCTACGGATGGCCTTGGGAGTTACAAGATGAATTCGAGGTTAGACCCGGCCGAATCATCGTTCGGTTTTCGGGCTATGCATTAAATAAAGTCGAAACAGGCAAGGATTATTACGTAGTCCAATTCTTACAAGCATGAGTCAATTGTTGCTGTCTTTCTCTCCGCGCCTTTGCGCCTCTGCGTGAGATAAAAACACAACTCCGACGGGTGGCAGGGGCAGGCGGCTTGGGGATGCCCCGGAACGCATGGTCAATGATCGATCGAGGCCAGCTTGTTCCGGGTCTTCGCGGACTCAGACGCCGGCCACCCTTTGCCTCTCTCTCCGCGCCTTTGCGCCTCTGCGTGAGATCAAATCCTTTCGACCGATGAGAATTGTTCTACCCAGACATCCATCGCAGCGCGGTGAACGGTCGCGTGTCGCCAGGCGAGTTTCGTCTGGTCGGCGTCGTACCCACCCCCGATGACGCAGGCGGTGGGGATGTTGTGGCTTCGGCACTGCTCGATGACGTAGCGGTCGCGGTCATAGATGCCCTGGTCGGTCAGATTGAGGTGGCCGAGGCGGTCGTTTTGGTGCACGTCGACGCCGGCGTCGTAGATCACCAGGTCCGGCTCGACTTGTTCGAGCAGCCGCGGTAAATGTTGGTGCAAGGTGTCGAGGTACTCGGCGTCGCCCACGCCGGGCTCGAGCGCGACATCGCGGTCGCTCGGCGGCTTTCGGCTGGGGAAGTTCTTGCCGCAGTGCATCGAGAACGTGAACACGTGTGGGTTGTTGGCGAAGATTGTCGCGGTGCCGTCGCCGTGGTGGACGTCGAGATCGACGATGAGCATGTGGTCGGCATTGCCTTGATCGATAAGGGTTTTCGCGGCGATGGCGAGGTCGTTGAAGATGCAGAAGCCCGAGCCGAAGTCGCGGTGGGCGTGGTGGGTTCCGCCGGCGGTGTTGCACGCCAGGCCGTGCTGCAGCGCGAGCTCGCAGGACAAGAGCGTCCCCGCGACCGCGGTGCGGGTGCGTGTGACGAGCCCTTCGGACCAGGGCAGGCCGATGCGCCGGATCGCGTCGTGATCGATCGTGCCGTCGAAGAATGACCGCACGTAATCCGGGTCATGGATGGACGCGATCAGGTCGAACGAACCGACCGCGGGCTCGTGAAACTGCTCGGGCGTCGCGACACCGCGTTCGATCAAGAGGTCGCGCAGGATGCCGAACTTGGGCATCGGGAACCGGTGGCCATCGGGCAGCGGCGTGACGTAGGCGGGGCTGTAGACGAGGGGGAGCATGCGATAAGTTTAGGCGGGCGGGCCTCACGCCAAGGCGCGGAGGCGCAAAGGCAAGGCAATCGAAGCCGGGCGTATCCACAGATTTCACTGATTTCACAGATTCAAACCGTCTCGCTGCTTGAATCTGTGAATTCTGCGCAATCTGTGGATCACGTTGACTCGACGCCGCGTCTGCGTGTGAGACAACCAAGCTTCGCTCAGGTCTGCCCCAGCCACGGCTCGCCGCTCGCGCGCTCGGCGTCTTTGAACGCCTGCTTGAGCTTCTCGACGACCTGCTCGCGGATCGGGTTTTTATGCACCGCGTCGATGTTGGCCGTCGCGTTGACGGTGCTGGTCGTGCCGACGATCGCGGCGTCGACGCCTTCGATGGCGAGGGTGAACTTGAGCGCGATCTCGGGCCACTCGATCTCGGTGTGGCCGTGGTAGCCCAGCTCGTGCGGGGTGATGCTCATCGCGCCCAGCCGGTCGTGGTAGGTCTTGGCGTACTGCTTGTACATGCCGCGCTGCTTGTTGAGCGGGTTCCACGCCGCGTTCGCGATCGGGCGCTTGGCGATGACGCCGACGTGGTGTTCCCGGCAGGCGGGCAGGACGTGCTCGATGTTGTGCTGGTCGCAGATGTTCACCGACATCTCGATCACATCGACCCAGTCCATGGCCGCTGCTGCTGCGGCGGGCTCGTTGTCGCCGGAGTAGCCGACGTAGGTCGTCTTGCCCGCGTCGCGCGCCTTGAGCAGCGCGTCGACGGCGTCGCCTTGCTGAAGCACATCGAGGTCACACGAGTGCAGCAGCGTGACGTCGAGGTGGTCGGTGTTAAGCCGCTTCAGCGACCGGTCGATCGACGCGGTGATCAGCTCGGGCGACCAGGGCTCGCCTGTGAGGCCTTCGTCTTTCGTGCCGCACTTGCTGACGAGCACCGCGTCGTCGCGTCGGCCGGCGAGGGCGGCACCGAGCTTCTGCTCCGCGTCCTGGTACATCGCGGCGGTGTCGAAGAGGTTGACGTTTTGATCCAGCAGCAGCGCGACAAGCTTGTCGACCTGGCCCTGCGGCGTGGGCAGGAAGCCGATAGGCGCGGCGCCGAAGCCCAGGCGGCTGACGCTGAGGTCGGTTTTTCCGAGGACGGTGCGTTCCATAGGCAGGCATTTTAGCCGGGTTTGCCCGGCCGGTCGTGCGGGCGTGGGTTTGAACAGGTTTGCAACAAACCGCGGGGGTGACGGCTAGCGGAACCGGCGGGTGATCAGGGCCCGGACGATCCGCCCGGCGAGGCGCTGCTTGCTCTTGGGCGCGTGCATGGCGCGGGACCACTTGTTCGCGCGCACGACCAGCAGGCCGTACCACACGACCGAGACGCCGAGCAGCGCGGCGGCGATCAGCCGGTGCCCGTTGTTCTGCTCGGCGACGAAGCCGACGAAGTAGTCCCAGCCGAAGTGGATGAGCATGACCGCCCCGACGGTGCGCGCGAGCGGCAGCCGCCACGGCTTTTTCATCACGATGAGCCCAAGCGCGGACCCGCCGATGCCGCCCCAGAGGGTGTGCATGAAGATGCGCAGCGCGTCGGTCCCGGCGACCTGGAGGGCGGTCGCGCCCTCCTCGGGCGGCACGTACACGTGCCACCACACGCCCTCGAGCAGCGCAGCGCCCAGCCCGGCCATCGAGCCGTACAGCAGCCCGTCCATCGGGTCGTTGAAGTGCCGGCGGACCAGCAGCAACACCGCGACGGGCACGGCGAGCTTGGCCAGTTCCTCCAGCGTGCCGGCCAAAAACGCCTTGATGAACAGCCGGTCGAACGCCAGGTCGGCGCGGACCAGCGCGAACTCGATCGTATCCTCAAGCCAGAACGCGGCCCACATCCCCGTCGCGCCCGCGATCACCGCGGCCACGAGCATCCACCACGGCTCGCGCTCGTGCATGTCGTAGCGGTAGACCATCGCCCCGAAGAGCAGCCCGCCCAGCGAAAGGACCAGGTACGTCAGCATCGCGGCATCGTACCCCAACCGCGGTTCGCCTCGGTGCCGGCACCGGGATTACACCGCGATGAGTTCGCTCGGGGTTTCGTCGGCCGTCGGCTCGGTGTGATCAAACCCGACCTCGTGGTCGTCGTCTTGCGCGTCACCCATGTAGTTGTGGACGATCTCTTCGCCCGGCGTGATGTCGCGCAGCGCGACCACCGACAGGTCGTCGAAGTACGCCGCGTTGGGCTGGTCGCAGTGGTTGATAAAGCGCAGGTCGCAGGTCACGCGCACCGGCGTCTCGCCGCCGACCCAGAGGATGTACGGGTCGTCGCGTTCGATCGCGTCCTCACTCGCCGGCTCGGTGCGCAGCCAGCCGATGACGGTGTCTTCGGGGATGTGTTGGGTCGCAAACAAACCGCGCCCGTGCAACGGGCTTTCGCGTACTTCAATCATGATCCGTGTGTTCCGTGGTGCGGGGTACTTCTCAACGGGCAGGCCGCCGACCCACACCTTTTGCTTTCGGAGCGGTGTGGGTGTTGCGGAGTATAGCGGTGCGCGAAGAAGAAACAAGCAGATTTAGGTGGGGCTGACCACGCGTAGCGGGCGACGCGCAGCGTCCCGTGCGAATCGCGGTCGATGTTGTACACGGGACGCTGCGCGTCGCCCGCGAAACGATTCAACATTCACGCCGTCGCCCCCACGATCGGCGACAGCGATTGCGTGTCGCGCTCGCGCAGCAGGTTCGACACAAAATCTTCGAGCGGGACCGCGCCCAGGTCGCCTTCGTCGCGGTGGCGGACGCTGACGGTGCCGGCCTCGGCGTCCTTGCCGCCGACGACGAGCATGTAGGGCAGCTTGTCCTCTTCCGCCGACTTGATCTTTCCGCCTAAACGGTCGTTGCCCGCATCGACCGAGACGCGGAAACGCTCTTGTTTCAAGCGGTTTTCGACCTCCTCGGCGTAGCCGACAAACTTCTCGCTCACCGGCAGGATGCGCAATTGTTCGGGGCTGAGCCAGAGCGGGAAGCTGCCGTTGAAGTGTTCGATCAAGACGCCGATGAACCGCTCCATCGAGCCGAAGGGGGCGCGGTGGATCATGATCGGCCGGTGCGCCTTGTTGTCGCTGCCGATGTACTCGAGCTCGAAGCGCTGCGGCAGTTGGTAGTCGACCTGCACGGTGCCGAGCTGCCACTCGCGTCCGATGACGTCCTTGACGACGAAGTCGATCTTCGGGCCGTAGAACGCGGCCTCGCCCGGCTCCTTGGAGTAGGGCACGCCAAGTGATTCGGCGGCGGCGATACACGCCGCTTCCGCGGCATCCCAATCTGAAGCTTCGCCAACAAACTTCGTTGAGTCCGGGTCGCGCAGCCCGACACGCACGCGGTAGTCGTCCATGCCCAGCGTCTTGAAGATGATCTTCACCAGCTCGATGCAGCCCATCACTTCGTCGGCGAGCTGATCCGGCGTGACAAACAGGTGCGCATCGTCCTGCGTGAACCCGCGGACGCGCGTCATCCCGCCGAGCTCGCCCGACTGCTCCCAGCGGTAGACCGTGCCGAACTCGGCGAGTCGGATGGGCAGGTCGCGGTAGCTGTGTTTTTCGCTGGCGTAGATGCGGATGTGGTGCGGGCAGTTCATCGGCTTGAGCATGTAGCCGTCGATGTCGCCGTCCTTCATCCGCGCCGCGAGGTCGCCGCACGTACAGCCCTCATCCGCGAGGGATTTCATCAGGTCGCTGTCGACGAGTGGCGGGAACTGCGAGTCCTGGTAGTACGGGAAGTGGCCGGACGTGCGGTAGAGGTCGAGCTTGCCGATGTGCGGCGTGAAGACCTGGCTGTAGCCCTGCTGTTCGAGGTAGCCGCCGATGAATTTTTGCAGTTCATCACGCACGACCGCGCCCTTGGGTTTCCAGAGGATGAGCCCCTGGCCGACCTTCTCGTCGATGGCGAACAGCCCGAGCTTCTGGCCGACGACGCGGTGGTCCCGGCGCTTGGCTTCTTCGAGGTTTTCCAAATGTGCGTCGAGTTCTTCTTGCGAGAAGAACGCGGTGCCGTAGACGCGCTGGAAGCGGTCGGACGTGACGTCGCCGTGCCAGTGCGAGGATGCGACGGACATGACTTTGAATGCGGCGATATTGCTGGTGCGCGGGACGTGCGGGCCCTGGCAGAGGTCTTCCCAGTCGTCACCGCCATACAGGCCCGAACTTGCCCAAGCAGCATTTTCACCGCCATTGATGTACCAACTTAGAGAACTAGCTCCGCCAGCAATCGCTTTTTGGGCATTATCAAGCTTGTACTTATTGTTCTCTTTTTTGAGTTTTTCAATTCCAACTTCAGGTCTTAACTCATAGCGCGTAAACGGCCGATCCTCTTCCATAATCTTCCGCATCTCGTCTTCGATCTTCTTGAAGTCGTCCGAGCTGATCGGCGTATCGAGCTTGAGGTCGTAGTAGAAGCCGTTGTCTAGTGGCGGGCCGTAGGCGAGTTGGGTGTCGGGCCAGAGCCGTTCGATCGCCTCGGCCATGACGTGCGCGGCGGAGTGCCGGAGCAGGTAGAGCGCATCTTTCTTCGATTCGTCGTCGCGGTACTTGGGGATGCCTTTTTTATTCAGGCGCGGGGCGGTGATGATCGAGAGCTCGATACCAGACGCTTCGCGGCCGTCAGCGTCGGCGTTGCCTTGGCTTCCGGGGGGCAGCGGGCGGTGCAGGTCGTAGAGCTCGCCGTTGACCTTGGCGCCGATGGCGGCCTTGGCGAGCCCTTCGCCGATGGTGAGCGCGACGTCGTAGGCGCTGCTGTTCGCGGGCATGTCTTTGGTCGTGCCGTCGGGGAGTGTGATCTGCATGATGATTGAAGGGGTCAGGGGCGAGGGGCCAAGGGGGCGGTTCAATCAGGCGGCATTGTCAACAAAACAAGGCCGCGTGTGGCGGCCTGGGTCGGGGTCTGCTGCTGGGGGTGGGCAGGGTTACCGCGTCGGCCGGCCAAGGGTGTTGGCGGTCGTGGTCGGGGTGGTCGTGGCAGCGGTGGTGTGACGCATAGCGATTCCGTTGGATGAAGCGTACATCGGCTGGTTGGCGTGTCAAGGTGGATCGGCGGGTGAAGTAGAATCCGATCGATGCCCGACCCGTCGGACAACCCGCTCGACCTGCCGAATCACGCGGCGTGCCTGGGCTGCGGGTACGCGCTGCGGGGGCTGGCCGAGCCGGCGTGCCCGGAGTGCGGGCGGGGGTTCGACCCCGATCGGCCGGCGACGTACACCCGGCTGGGCCGGCGTGGCCAAACGCGGGGTTGGGTCGAGCGCGGCCCGGGCTGGGTGATCGCGGCGGGTGTGATCGCGACGACGTTGGTCGTGATGTATAGCGAGTCGGTCCCGGCCGGGTACTTCGGCTGGCAACTGCTCGGCTTCTTGGGCGTGGCGATCTTTGGCCCGCTGTGGGCGATGCGGATGCTGGCCGCGCTGATCGCCAACGGGCTGAGCGGCCGGCTGGCCGAGCACTTCAAGGCGTGCTGGAAGGCGTGGGTGCTGCCGGCGTGCGTGGCGTTGGTCGGCATGGTGCTGTTGGAGCTGGGCGGGCCGATGTATCTGCGTTTCCTGATCGCCCGGCCGGGCATGGCGCGGGCGGCGCAGCAGGTGCAGCAGGGCCAGCCGGTGGCCGTGCCGTTCTCCGCTGGGGGCACGCGGTTCTCGACCGTCGAGCCGGTCGGGCAGAGCGGGGCGGTGTTCATCGTCTCGGGCAGCGGCTTCCTGGGCGGCGGCGGCTGGGCGTACCTGCCCGACCCCGCGGACCAGCAGGCGGCCGGGGCCTACTCGCTTGATGGCTATTACCTATCCCGATTCGAGGGCGACTGGTACCAGGCGTACCAGGATTACTGACCGCGCCCTTGCCGGGCGCTTGGCCCTTTCCCACACGCGTTTGGTCAACCCGGCTGATCGATGTGGCCCGGCTTTTCGGACGTTGGGGCGGTGGCTACAATCTCCGCCCCGCGTTTGCGTTGTACAAGCAACCGCTTGGCCGATGGGGATGGGACGACGGGCCGCTACGCATCCCCGTGGATAGACGCCGAGTCGACACGGTCCGAGAACTGGGACACAACGCATGCTCGAAACCCTGCACATCGTCACCCCCGTCTTCGGCCTGCTCGGGCTGGCCGCCGCGGGGCTGATCTTCATGTCCATCCTCAAGGCCTCGGGCGGCACCGGCCGGGTCGCCCAGATCGCCGACACGATCCACCACGGCGCGATGACGTTCATGCGCCGTGAGTTCGTCGTGCTCGGCGCGTTCGCCATCCTGCTCGGCGGCGCGCTGGGCTTCGCGAAGGACTGGAACGAATCGATCGCGTTCTTCACCGGTGCGGTCTGCTCCTCGATCGCCGGGTTCATCGGCATGTACTGCGCGACCAAGGCCAACGTCCGTACCGCCGTCGCCGCCAACGAGCAGGGCGCGGCCAAGGCGCTGTCCATCGCGTTCTTCGGCGGCTCGGTCATGGGCCTCACCGTCGCGTCGATGGGGCTCCTGGGCATCGGCGGGCTGTTCCTGCTCTTCGTCGCCAACAGCGACGACCCCGCCGCCGGCGCCCACGTCATCCACGGCTTCGCGATGGGCGGCTCGCTGGTCGCGCTGTTTTACCGCGTCGGCGGGGGCATCTTCACCAAGGCCGCAGACGTCGGTGCCGACCTGGTCGGCAAGGTCGAGGCGGGCATCCCCGAAGACGACCCGCGCAACCCCGGCGTCATCGCAGACAACGTCGGCGACAACGTCGGCGACGTCGCGGGCATGGGCAGCGACATCTTCGAGTCCTACTGCGGCTCGCAGATCGCCACCATCTCCATCGCCGCGACCATGGTCACCGCGACCGGCGGGGCCAACGAATTCGCCGAGTCGCTCATGGTCGACCCCGACAAGGTCGACGCCATCACCGGCACGCTGATGTACCTGCCCCTGGGCATGACGACGATCGGCCTGCTCTGCTCGCTCGTCGGCATCTTCATCGTCAGGGCCGTCTCGTCCATGGACCCGGCCAAGGCGCTTCGCTACGGCACGTTCGGCTCGGCGATCCTATTTATCCTCGCCGCCTTCGGGCTCACCGCGATGTTCGGCGTGAAGTTGGACGTCGCCTACTGCGTCGCCGCGGGCGCGATCGGCGGGATCATCATCGGGCTCATCACCGAGTACTACACCGGCGGCAAGCCCGTCCGCGACATCGCCCACTCGTCGGAGACCGGCGTCGCGACCGTCATGATCAACGGCCTCGCCGTCGGGCTCGAATCCGTTGCGATCCCGCTGTTCACCATCGCCGGCATCATCTTCGTCTCCCACTCCTTCGCCGGGCTTTACGGCGTGGGCATCGCCGCGGTCGGTATGCTCGCCACCGTCGGCATCACCATGGCGATCGACGCCTACGGCCCGGTCGCCGACAACGCCGGCGGCATCGCGCAGATGGCCGAGATGCCCGATGAGACCCGCAAGATCACCGACGGCCTCGACGCGGTCGGCAACACGACCGCCGCGATCGGCAAGGGCTTTGCCATCGGCGCCGCCGGACTCGCCGCGCTGACCATGATCGCCGCGTTCGTCCAGGTCGCCAACGGCCACTTCGCTATCCCCATGAATCTCGCCATCGACAACCCCGCGGTCCTCGTCGGCATCTTCCTCGGCGGGATCTGCCCGTTCCTCTCCGGGTCGATCACGATGAAGGCCGTCGGCTCGGCCGCCAACGAGATGATCACCGAGATCCGTCGACAGTTCAAAGAGATCCCGGGCCTGCTCGAGGGCAAGGCCGAGCCGGATACCACCCGATGCGTCGATATCGCGACCCGCGCCGCGCTGCGTAAGATGATCCTGCCCGCAGCGCTTGCGGTCGGCGCGCCGGTGCTCGTCGGCTTCGTGCTCGGGGCCGAGACGCTCGGCGGTCTGCTGATCGGCGCGCTGCTCGGCTGCGTCGTCCTCGCTCTGATGATGAGCAACGCCGGCGGCGCGTGGGACAACGCCAAGAAGTACGTCGAGGAAGGCCACTGCGGCGGCAAGGGCAGCCCGGGCCACGAAGCCACCGTCGTCGGCGACACCGTCGGCGACCCGCTCAAAGACACCTCCGGCCCGTCGATGAACATCTTCATCAACGTCATGGCCATCGTCGCGCTGGTCATCGCCCCCATGCTGCCCAAGGGCCCGGCGTGGGCGGGCGGGGACGAGCAGGAACAGGCCGACACGGGTATCACACTCGTCACCGGCACCAACGTCGTATTTGAAAACGTGTGGGAGGGCGAGGCGGCGAACAGCAAGGTTGGTGCGGTCATCTCCGGCGACAACGGCGGCTACGTCGTCCTGCCCGAGGGCCAGCGGCACTGGCCCGGCGACGTGCTGGGCAAGCAGGTGCAGGTCCGCGGCGAGGTCGAGGAGCGCTCGGACCTGCCTGTTTTTATCCCCGTGCCGGGCGAGGAACAACCGCAAGGGATAGCCATGCCCAAGGGCACTGATCTGATACAAGCGGCAAAGCGCGAGGTCCTGGTTGTGTCTGAGTGGCGCATCCTGGATTGATTCAAGTCCGGGGCAACTTGTTTGCGGTTTTCGAGGTTTGATCCGGGGCCCGCCCGGTCCGATGTCATACAATGATGTCAGACGAAAGGCGGTTTTCATGGCAAGCAAGCTCACCAAACAGGGCGATTATTTCTCCTTGCAACTGGACCCCACGCTGATCGAGCGGCTGGGGATTGATGAGCATACGCCACTGGAAATCCGCACCAACGGGCGGGGTATTTATTTCGAGCCGGCCGGCGAAACAGCGTCTTCCGACGACCTGGATGCCGTCATGCAGCAGATCGAAGACCGCTACGAATCCGTCTTCAAGAAGTTGGCAGAGTAGGTTGCGGTGGACAACATCAGGTTTGTCGATATCGAAGAGGCGCTGCGCATTCATGCGCGGCAGATCGATCGCTTCGGCGGAGACCCGGGTATCCGTGACCGTGGTTTGCTTGAATCCGCCCTGGCCATGCCGCGCGCGAGCTTCGCGGGCGAATACGTCCACGAAGATATCGTCGCGATGGCGGCCGCCTACCTGTTTCATCTGTGCAAGAACCACGCGTTCGTGGACGGGAACAAGCGCGTCGCGCTCGCGGTGATGCTGTATTTTCTGAAACGCAACGGCCGGCCGCTCGACGCCGAGGACCGGGGCTTGCAGGACCACGTGCTGGCGGTGGCGGCGGGGCGGATGAGCAAAGATCGGGTCACGGCGTATCTCCGCGAACAGCTCGGCGATGACTGATTGATCGCGATACGATCTGCGAGTCCTGCCTGCGATGAGGCGAACGCCGATGACTCCCCTGACCGAAACCGCCTTGCCCCTGCCCCTGTCCCGCGCGGTGCGCGACGCCGCGCCCCAGCCGTTTAGCGAGCTCGTCGGGCTGGCGATGGACCGGCCGGGTGTGATCTCGCTGGCGCCCGGGCTGCTGGACTACGGCACGCTGCCGGCCCGGGCGCTCGAGCCGCTGGTCCACGACATCCTCAGCGAGCCGGGCGCGGCCAAGGCCGCGCTGCAGTACGGCACGACCGTCGGGCAGGCCGCGTTCCGCAACCGGTTGTACGACCACCTCGCCGGGCTCGATGATGCGAGCCCGGACGCGTACCCCGGCTCGGCGGACGACGTCGTTGTCACCACCGGCAGCCAGCAACTGCTGAGCATCCTCGCCGAGGTCCTGATCGACCCCGGCGACATCGTCGTCGCGGGCTGGCCCAGCTACTTCGTCTACATGACCGCGCTGACGACGTTCGGCACGACGGTCCGCGCGGTCGACCTCGACGCCCACGGCATGGACCCGGACAAGCTCGACCGCCTGCTGTCCGGGCTCGCCGCGGCCGGGCAACTGCACCGCGTCAAGTTTGTCTACGTCGTCAGCTATCACCAGAACCCGACGGGCATCACGCTCAGCGCCGATCGCCGGCGGCAGGTGCTCGATGTCGTCCGCCACCACTCGGAGCGCTCCGGCCAGCGCATCCTCATCGTCGAGGACGCGGCGTACCGCGAGCTGACGTATCAGGGTGACTCGCCCGCGTCGATCAAGTCGTTCGACGTGGACAACCGGTACGTGGCGCTGTGCCAGACCTTCAGCAAGCCGTTCTGCCCCGGGCTCAAGACGGGCTACGGCCTGCTGCCCAGCGACCTGATCCCGCCGGTGACGCTGTGCAAGGACGGGCGGGACTTCGGCTCGA
This sequence comes from Smithsoniella earleae, assembly GCA_032356285.1. Lineage (NCBI taxonomy): Eukaryota > Viridiplantae > Chlorophyta > Ulvophyceae > Smithsoniella > Smithsoniella earleae. The sequence continues at coordinate 146,350 of JAULKQ010024415.1, read as the reverse complement.
GCAACTTTAACCAGCACCTCATCGACCGGGCGATGGCCAGCGGCGTCTACGCGCAGCATCTTGACGTGCTGCACCGGACCTACGCGGCGAAGCTCGACGCGACGCTCGGGGCGTTGCAGGAACACCTCGGCGGCCTCGACGGCGTGACCTGGACCGTGCCGACCGGCGGGCTGTACATCTGGCTGACCCTGCCCGAGGCGGTGGACACCGGGCGGGACGGGGCGCTGTTCGCCGAAGCGTTGGCGGCCGGCGTCCTGTACGTGCCCGGCGACTACTGCTACCCCAGCGACCCGACGCGCAAGCCGCCGCGCCACCAGATCCGCCTCGCGGTGAGCGTGCCCGAGCCCGATGCGCTGCGCGAAGGCGTCGCCCGGCTGGCGCGCGCGGTGCGTCGGGTGATGGGCCTATCCGAGCACGAAGCGTAGGCGCGTGCCACGAAGCTACTGAGGGTTGGCACGCGCTGACGCTTGGTGCTCTGCTTGATCCGCGTTATTTCAACATCACGAGCACGTCTTCATCACGGCCCGCCGAACTTGGCGTTGTAGATCGTCATCGCGACGAAGCTCAGGATCAGGCCGAGCACGATGTTGAGGAACGGGATCGGGACCAGGATCGAACAGACCAGGCACAGCGCGAAGGTCGCGCCGCCCCAGGCGAGCCCCGAGAGGTTCTCGATCTCGGCGATGCGGTACATCAGGACCGTGGAAGCGATGATGACCAGCCATCCAAGCATGGGTGTCTCCTTGGCAAGCCATCCTACCGGGCGTGGTGTGGTGCGGGTGCGAATCGGGCGGGCGTGATTCGCGGGGTTGAGCCGGGCGGGGCGTGGGCGGACGGTATGATGGGTCGATGCAACAGATCAAACTCTTTGTCGGCCGGGAAGACCACACCGCGGACCTCGAGGCGGAGGTCAACCAATGGCTCGCCGAGTCGGGGGCGAGGGTGCTGTCGATCGCGGGCAACATCGCGCCCCAGTCGGTCCTGCCGAGCAAGGACGCGGGCGGGGCGGCGAACCTCGCGGGCACGGGCACGCACGGCCGACGCTTTGCGCCGTCGGACATCCTGGTGATCGTGACGTACGAGAAGGGCTGAGCCGCCGCGATGGGCAAGGGATTAACGCGCAAGCGCGAGCTCGATGTGACCGGCTTCGGCCGGGATCAGGACGAGCTGCCGGAGGTCGGAAGCGGTTTTCTTGATCTGCGCGACTGGTTCGGTTTTCCCGCGTGGCAGGGCGAAGGCGACGACCCGCGCACGCTGGACATCGAGCTGGGCTCGGGCAAGGGCACGTTCCTCGCGCAGGAAGCGCCGCTGCACCCGGGCACGCTGTTCATCGGGATCGAGTGGGCCAGCCAGTTCTACCGCTACGCCGCGGACCGCATGCGTCGGCTTGACCTCAAGAACGTGCGCATGCTCCACGCCGACGGCACGGTGTTCCTGCGCAACTACGTCGGCGACCAAACCGTCAGCACGTTCCACTGGTACTTCCCCGACCCCTGGCCGAAGGCCCGGCACAACAAGCGGCGGACGTTCCAGGCCCCGTTCCTGCGCGACGATTTATACCGCGTGCTCAGGCCCGGCGGGCGCATCCGCGTCGCGACGGACCACCTGGACTATTGGCAGTGGATGCGGGAGCACGCCGAGCAGGTCTCGGACCTGTACGCGGTTGAGCCGTTCGAGCCGCCGGCGTCGGCGGGGGAGGGCGAGCTGGTGGGCACGAACTTCGAGCGCAAGTACCGGCGGGAGGGCCGGGCGTTCAACGGGATGGTGCTGGTGAAGAAGCCCCGGCCGTAACGCGGTACACTGTCCGCACGCACCCGATACGCGGAGACCTAACGATGCGAACCCAGAACCTCAAGACGCTTGCCCTCGCCGCGCTGCTCGGCCCGGCGATCGCGATCACCGGCTGCCGGGGCGACGGCGACGTCGCCGACTCGCCCGCGCCCGCCCCGGTCGTCGGCGACGCCCAGCCGGTCGTCATCATCGAGGGCGTCAGCGGCAGCTCGGCGGCGCTGGCCGACCTCGGCGTCATGCTCATCAAGACCCAGGCCCAGTACGACGCGCTCGGCGACGCGAACATCTTCCCCGGCGGGCTGGACTTCGATCAGTTCGACCTGGTCATCGTCGCGCTGGGTGAACAACGCTCGGGCGGGTACAGCGTCGATATCACATCCATCCAAATCGATGGCGACACCCTGCTGGTCAACGGCAAGGCCTCCAGGCCCGGCGCGGATGAGGTGGTGACGGCCGTGATCACCTACCCCTACGACGTGGCGGTGATTGGCAACACGCCGGCGACGCGCGTCGAGCCGCACATCGACTGACCGGCTGACCGGCGACGGATTGATCGGACGCATGACCCCGGTTCAACGCCCCGCCCGACGCGGGGCGTTGTCATTGGGCGCGGCGGCGGGCGCAGGCCGATGGGTAGGGTGTGCCGACGCTATACGATCTCGAATCGGGGTTGGAGCAGGCCCGCAAGCCGCGGGTGCTGATGCTGACCCACCGCGTGCCCTGCCCGCCGGACCGCGGCGACCGGATCCGGGCGTACCACCTGCTGCGCGCGTTGGCGGGGCGGTTCGAGGTGACGCTCGCGGCGGTCGCGGATGAGCCGGTCACCCCGGCGGTGTCGGACGAGCTGTCGCGCTGCACGGCCGAGCGGCTGATCGTGCCGGCCAAGCCGATGCATCGGCGGGCGTCGGCGGCGCGGGCGATGCTCACCGGCCACGCGCTCACGCCCGCGGCGATGCTCGACCGCGCGCTCGCCCGCCGGCTGGTCGCGCTGCACAAGCGCCGGCCGTTCGACACCGTGCTGACCTACTGCAGCGGGATGGTCGGCTACACCCAGGCGCTGCTGGCCCAGAGCAAGACGCCGCTACGCCACGTGCTGGACCTGGTCGACGTCGACAGCGTCAAGTGGGCCCGCTTCGCCGACGAGACCCGCGGGCCGATGCGGCTGGTCTACGCCGCCGAGGCACGCCGGCTGCGCGCGGTCGAAGCCGGGCGCGTCGTCCCGTTCGACGCGGTCACCGTCATCAGCGACCACGAGCAGGAGCAGTACCGCCAGCACGTCGGCACGGCCCACCGCCCGGTCGTCGTCGGCAACGGCGTCGACCTCGGGCGGTTCTGCCCCGCAGGCCACGCCGTGGCCGACACGCCGACGCTGATCTTCACCGGCGTGCTGTCGTACAAGCCCAACATCGACGCGGTCGCCTGGTTCGCCCGCCGGGTCATGCCGCGCATCACCGCGGCGCTGCCCGGCGCGCGGTTCGACATCATCGGCAAGTCGCCGACGCCCGCGGTGCTTGCGCTCGGCGAGCTGCCGGGCGTGCGCGTCGTCGGCCCGGTCGCGGACACCGCGGAACACCTGCGCCGTGCGTCGGTCGCGGTTGCGCCGATGCGCATCGCGCCGGGCGTGCAGAACAAGGTGCTCGAGGCGATGGCCTGCGGGCTGCCGGTCGTCTGCTCGTCGGCCGCGGCGGCGGGGATCGACGCGCAGCGGGGCCGGGACCTGCTCGTCGCCGACACGGAGGCGGAGACCGCGTCATGCTGCGTGCGCCTGCTGGCCCGGCCGGGCGAACGCGCTGGGATCGGGCGTGCTGCAAGGCAGCGCGTCGAAGAACGATACGACTGGCCCGGCGCGTTGTCGCCGATGCTCCGCCTGCTCGAGCCGGCCCTTGCCTCCTTGGAGCACGAAACATAAGCGGATGGGCGCAGCCCAAGAACAAGTTGGTTCGCGGCTGCGCCGCGACGACAGGCGGGACGGCTATCCCACCTAAGGCACTCCTTGTACACAGGCCCAGAGATCAGATGAACAACGACGAGCGCCCCATCCTGACCAAGATCATCGCGACCCTCGGCCCCGCCTCCGCGGACGTGCCCACGATGACCCGGCTGATCGAAGAGGGCGTGCGCGTCGCGCGCATCAACTTCTCGCACGGCAAGCTCGACGACTTCGCACGCAAGCTCGCCGTCGTCCGCGAAGCATCACAACTCACCGGCGAACCGATCGCGGCGCTCGGCGACCTCTGCGGGCCCAAGATCCGCGTGCTCGGCGTCGAAGGCGGCGCGATCGAACTTGAGCCCGGCGATACCCTGTGTGTCACCCGGCAGACCGGCGACGCCACCCGCGACCCCGACACCGGCGTCGTCTGCGTCGGCACGACCTTCCCCGACATCATCGACGACGCCCAGGTCGGCCACCGCCTGCTCATCAACGACGGCGCGATCCGCACGCTCATCACCGAGAAAACCACCGGCGACGACGCGACGCTGACCTGCTCGGTGACCGTCGGCGGGACGCTGTCGCCCAAGAAAGGCATCAACCTGCCCGACTCGGACCTGCACGCGCCCTCGCTCACCGCGTGGGACCACGAGTGCGCCCGCTTCGCGATCGACCACGGCTTCGACTACCTCGCCCTCAGCTTCGTCCGCAAGGCCGACGACGTCGACCAGCTCAAGGCGCTCCTGAACGACCACGCGCAGGCGGGCGATACGAAGCGCGACAAGCCGAAGACCCCGATCATCGCCAAGATCGAGATGCCCCAGGCCATCCGCGAGCTCGACGGGATCATCGACTCGGCGGACGGGGTCATGGTCGCGCGCGGCGACCTGGGCGTGGAGATGGACCTCGCGCGCGTGCCGATCCTGCAGAAGAAGATCATCGACACCGCCCACGACCACGGCAAGCCGGTCATCGTCGCGACGCAGATGCTCGAGTCGATGATCACCAGCGCCTCGCCGACCCGCGCCGAGGTCAGCGACGTGGCCAACGCGATCCTCGACGGCGCGGACGCGACGATGCTCTCCGGCGAAACCGCGGTCGGCAAGTACCCGGCGCAGACGGTGAACTACATGGCCCGCGTCGCGCGCGAGGCCGAGCGCCACCTCGCCGACGACCTGCTGCGCGCGACCAAGCCGCCCCGGCACGCCCGCGCGTCCAAGCACCGGCCCGCGGCGCTCGCGCACGGCGTGTCCGTCATGGTCAAGGACCTGAACGCCAAGTGCGTGGTCATGTGGACGACCCGCGGCGGCGGCGTGCGCTACATGAGCCAGAACCGCCTGGCCGTGCCCATCGTCGCGCTGTGCGAGCACCCCGAGACCCTGCGCATGATGGCGCTGATGTTCGGCGTGCGCCCGGTCTACGCCCGCCCGCCGGTCGACAACCGCCTGATGCTCGAGACCGCCGACCAGGTCCTGCTCGACCGCGGCTGGGCCGACCGCGGCGACCCGATCGTCGTCGCCCGCGGCTTCCCCATGGGCGTCGCCGGCACGACCAACACCGTCCAGGTCCACTACGTCGGCGACGTCTGCCGGATCTGAGTTGCACAGACGCGATCGCTCAGTGCATACCGGGTGACGCGCATCGGCCCGTGCGCATGGTGATAGGCGGTTTGAATAGGACGCTGCGCGTCACCCGCTACACATTGCATTGATAAAAAAAGCGGACCGTCCGGTGGTGGGGTCGGACGGCCCGCGTGGGTGGGGTCAAACAAGTTGTGCGCCGCAATCGTGATCTAAGCCCGCGGCCTCGGCGCCAGCCGACGCCGCGGGATCACGCATCACACTCACTGGATCCGGAACCGCCCGATCTCCACCGCCCGGTCGCCGGCCTGCCGGACGTTGGCGCGGGAGAAGATCACGATCAGCCGGGCCGACTCGATCGCCCCGGCGGTGAAGTCGTTGGCCGGGTAGCCCTGCACGACGATGTACGCCGCGAACACGTCGCTGCGCACGTCCGCGACCTCGGCCAGCCACTTGGTGAGCATGATCTCTTCCTCGCGGTCGTCCGCCACGCCGTCGGTCAGCGCCGCGGGGAACCCGCCGACGGTCGACTCGAAGTCGTTCCAGTCGATGCGCGTGCCGGCGAGGTCGGTGTTCTCCGCGCCGTCGCGCGCGACGTTGCCCGCGTACGCCAGCCGCTCCATGTTCTCGTACAGCACGCTCGTGTACGCGATGCCCGGCAGGGTGTCGACGCCGACGTTGTGGTCGGTCCGCTGCTGCAAGCTCTCGCGCCGGTCGATGATGCCCGCGGCGATCGCCTGGCGGGTCGGCAGGTCGGGGAAGGGCAGCACGCGGGTCAGCGTCTCGAACGTCGCGGTGTTGAGGTTGATCTTGCCGGCGACGAGCAGCTCGTCCTCGTCGGGGTTCAGCAGCGACTCGGCGTCCGCCTCGTCGTCGCCGTCCTCGCCGTCGGTCGCGGGGTTGTAGGTGGTCAGCCGTTCGAGCAGCAGCAGGGCGTGGGGCAGGTTGTACATGCCGAAGCTGCCGCCGGGCGCGGTGCTGGTATCCCCATTGACAACGGGCGCGAGCTCGAACGCGGGGGTGCCGGCGACGGTCTTGTACGGCAGCAGCAGCGACGTGATCCCGCCGGTGAGGTTGTCGGTCGAGCCGGCGGCCTCGAAGAACGCGTCGGCCATCAGCTCGTCGTTGCCCCCGCCCAGGCGGTCCGGGCCGATCAGCGGGATCTGCAGGATGTCGCCGACCCAGTGCATCCGCTCGCGCGGGTTGTCGTGCCAGACGATCTGCTGGTCGTTCTGGCCCAGCGACGCGAAGGTCGTCGGCTCCAGCGGCTTGCTCTCGTCGGCGAGCGCGGGGGTGATGTTCAGCTCGGCGTTGCCGCCGCCGGTCGTGTCGCAGTTCGCCGTCGGGCTGTCGAGCGTGCTCGTCTCGTCGCCGAAGCCGCGGTTGTTGACGCTCTTGGGCTCGGCGGTGACGGTCATCATCCGCAGCCCGTTGCCGACGCCCTGGTAGTTGGTCTGGACGTAGCCCTGGTAGGTGTTGAAGGGCGGGGTGAACGTGCCGGGCGGCACCTGCTCGGTGATGCCCTGCGTGGGGACCTCGATGTCGCAGGCGCTGTACGCCCAGCTCGCCGCGCTGCCGGGCGCGGTCTGCATCTCGGCGCGCAGCTCGATGCGGATGTTCCGCTGGTTGCCGGGGATGTTGAACCGCGCGTCGCCCGAGACGTCCACGTCCTGCACGGTCATGCCGGCCGTGTAGAGGTTGGAGATGTCGTCGAGGTTGGGGTTGGACGTGTTGCCCGCCGAGTCGTGGCGGAGGATGAGCACCTCGCCGGGCTGGAGCAGGTTGGGCACGCCGGCGATCGAGCCGAGCTCGACCTCGGTGTTTGAGTCGATCTTGATCCACACGCCGTCGAGCCGGACCGGCCGGCCGTACCACGTCCCGCCGATGTTCTTCCCGAACGGGTTGCCGATCTCGATCGCGTAGCCCTGCTCGCCCGCGGCGACCCACAGCGCGTTGTCGTTGGTGGCGGGCGCGACCGGCGGGGTCACGTTCAGCAGGTTGTACAGCCGCTGGGTGTACACCTCGGTGATGTACGGCAGGGCCTCGAAGCCCGTGCGGTTGTTCACCGTCGTGATGAAGTTGTCCTCGTCGATGTAGTCCGCGATGTTCGCGGCGAGCTGGTTCGACACGCCGTTGACATCCGCCAGGTGCGGGTAGCGCGCGATCAGCAGCGGGGAGCCGGGCCCGAAGGCCAGCACCTCGCGGATCCTGTCGCGCAGCTCCGTCCGGCCCGCGGCGGTCTGCACCGCCTCGTTCACGTCCAGCTTCGGCTCGCGCGGCTGGTCGAAGCGGTACGGCCGGGCCGCCGCCATCGACCCGGTGTAGGGCGAGAAGTGCTTGCGCGGGTCGAGCTGCCAGAACTGCCGCTGGCTCCAGTTGTTCGCCGTGACCGTGGCGGTGGTGACGAAGTTGTCCTCGTTGAACGTGCCCGGCGTGTTGGGGTGCCGCAGCAGGTTGGGCATCAGCTCCTCGGCGGTCGTGAAGTTGGGGCTGTTCAGCCCGTTGCGTTGCAGGAGCTCGAAGGCGTCGGCGAGGCCGAAGGTCGAGGTCGCCGAGTAGTCGACCAGGCCGGGCCCGGCGACGCCGTTGCGCAGGAAGAACGGGGAGATGCGTGACGCGCCGCGTTCCCAGTAGTCGCGTCGTGTGCCGGCGGCGGGGTTGGCGTTATTGCCGTCGTAGGGCAGGTAGCCGGGCGTTGCGCCGATGCTCGTGCCGACGTTGCCGGTCAGCCGGAAGCCCAGGACCCGGCGCCAGTCGTTGCGGGCCTGCGCGGTGCTGACGCCCGAGCCGGCGTTGATCGCCATGAGCTCGACGTAGCCCGAGCCGTCGAGCTCGGTCGGCCCGTCGCCGCGCGGCAGGCCCGCGCCCAGGGACGTGCCGTCGAACTGCCCGGTCGCGACGTTCAGGTCCACGCGTGCCGACAGGTCCACGATGCGCACGGCCATGACGTAGCGCGTCGTGCCGATCTGCCGCAAGGGCGCCCACTCCCACCGGCTGTCGCCGATGCCGTCGCCGTCGGCGTCGACGAGGGTGATGTTGCCGTTGATCCGCTGGTTCGAGTCGCTGCGGATCTCGATGTTGGGGATGGTGACGGGGTACTCGATCGGCTCGGCGCGGGTGGACAGGTCCGCGTCGCCGCCGGTCCCGCCGACGTACAGCCCGGTCAGCGAGGTGATCTTGCGCCAGACGCCGAAGTTGGTGTCGACGCGCCCGGGGTTGTTGACCGAGTTGGCGGGGACGGTCGCGCGGAAGTCGGGCGCGGTCGATGCGATCCAGGCGTCGTCCATCGCCCCGCCGATGACGCCGTTGAACGTGTTGCCGGTGTAGATGCTCTCGGGCGTGCGTAGGCCGGTGACGTTGGGGTTGGTGTACGGGAAGTCCCACGGCTCGTCGCCGCCGAGGTTGGTCGCGGTCAGGCGGGTGTTGAACAGGTTGCCCTGGTCGTCGAGCAAGTCGTTGGTCGCCTGGCTGAGGATCTCGTCGACGACGGACTCGACGACGATGTCGATGTTCGCCTCGGGCCGGGGGATGCGCTCGAAGCGGGTGACCTGGAGCAGGGTGGCGGCGAGGATGGCCATGAGCACGACCGAGACGAGCACGAGCACGATGGCCGAGCCGCGCCGGTCTGCGCGCCCGCCGAGTTGCCGCCGACGGTGGTGTTGAAGGGTGTGTTGCATCGGGTCCTCTCAGTCTGCGCCGGCACGCCGCCGGGGGCTCCACCGAAATCCAAGTTCAACCGTGCCGGCCAATCGCCTGGCCCCGCGTGCCGGCGGACCCCTCCGGGCGCCGCGGACGCGTCCCCGCCTTTACGGCCGGGGGACACGGACAATGTGTTCAAACCACTGGCCGGCGATCTGGTCCTCGTCGGCGTCGCCGTTGGCCAGGTCCGTGACCCCGTCGCCGTCGTTGTCCAGCCCGTCGGCCAGCGCCGCGGGGTGGTTGCCCATCAGCCGGCCGCGCGTGTCGTGCAGGCGGTAGCGGATGCGGATCAGGTAAGGCCAGGACGAGTGGTCCTGGAAGTTGTTCGACGCCGGGCCGGGGTGCGCCGCCGCGTCGTCCAGCCGGAACACGAAGGCCTTGGCCGTCGCCGCGTTCGCGACCAGCGGCTGGAACGCGGGGTTGCTCGGCCGGTCCCAGCCCGCCGCGGGCAGGTTGAACCCGTCGTACCAGAAGATGCCCCCGGCGGTGTCACGCCCCCCGCCACGCACCGTGTCGATCAGCCCGTTGCCGTTGAGGTCCGCGGCGAACTGCACGATGAACTCGCTGCAGCCCGGCGTCAGGATCGGGTGGGTCTGGGCGATCGCCCACGACTGGTAATCCGTCCCCGTCGGGTTCGCGTTGACCTTCAGCCGCTGGGCCGGGAACGCGGTGCGCAGGTAGTTGTTGTTCTGCGTCGCCAGCGGCGCGGTCGCCGCGGGCGGCAGCGTCGGGCCCAACTGCGATTGCAGCGAGTTGCTGGCCACCGGGCCGAGGTACGGCTGGGCCGTCACGTCCGTCAGCCCGAGGAACACCCGGTCGTTGCCGGGGTAGCCAGCGACGTTTCTCACCGCGCTGTCCCAGTAGGCGAACTCGGCGTGGGTGTCGGCAGTCGTGTTCAGCCCGTCGGGGTTGAACAGCATCGCCTGCCGGCCGAGGATGAAGTCGCTGGCGATGCGGTCGAAGCCCGAGTCGACCCCGCCCAGCCGGTTGCGCGCGTTGTTGGCCCGCGGCACGCCGTTGGGGTTGGTCCGCTCGACGTGGCCGTACCAGACCTTGGCGAACTGCCCGCTGATCGCGGTCAGGTCGCTGCCGTAGCCGCGCGCCGAGCGCGGGGTCATGCTGCGCAGCTCGTTCGCGTCGCGGATGAACACGACCTGGTCCGACCGCAGCCCGTCGAGCGCGACCTCGGTGAGGTTGCGCGGGTTGCGCATCGCGATGTTGTTGGGCAGGCGCTGGTTGAAGACGACGATGTAGCCCGCGGGGTTGCCCGGCGTGCCGGGGCCGACCATCGCGTCAAAGTCCTCGTTGACCTGCTCGCCGATGACACGAGTGGCGGCGATGGCCTTGCTCTGCTGCACGCTGGTCGAGATCGCCAGGGACGTGCTCTGGAAGACCTGGTTGATGAGGAACAGCATCAGCGCGAGGATCGAGATCGCCACGAGCAGTTCGACGAGCGTGAAGCCGGCGGGTCGGCGGGTTGGGCGGGGTAGGGTCATGGTCGTCGCCGGGGTTACGGGGCGGGCAGGGGATCAAGCTTCACGGTCACGATGCGCAGCGCCGGGCTGCCGGTGCCGCCGAACGGCGGGGCGTACCAGACGCGGTTGGGCGTGTTGGGCGAGAGCAGGATCCGGCCCAGGACGGTGACGTTGCGGCCGTTGACCGACGCGATGCGGTAGTCCGTGCCGTTGTTGTCCATGAACACGTCCCCGCCCTCGAGCCCGTGGTTGGCGTCGGCGAACTGGAAGGTGTCCTGGTTGACGACCGTGCAGGTCTGCGAGACGACCTTGGGGAAGTTGTTCGGGTCGCCGGGGTTCGCGCTGGCGACGGTGGGGTAGGTCGCCCGCGAGTCGGACTTGAGCACGAACAGGCGCAGCACCCAGTTCTGGTTGTTGCCCACCGCGTCGCCGTTGAGGTCCTGGACGAAGGGCACCCAGAACAGGTCGCGGTCGGCCAGGTTGTTGCTGACCGTCGGGTAGCTGCGGTCCAGCGGCGGTAGACGCCGGGCGATCAGCGCCGGGTCCACGGTGTACAGCGGGATCGCGTCGGTCCGGGTGCGCCCGGCCTTGGCGTGGTAGCTGTCCAGGTCGCCGTTGCGCGCGCCCGGCGCGCCGGGGGGATCGAACGTCAGCCCCTTGGCCTCGATGATCGCCTGGGCGCTCGCGGTCGCGTGCTCGCCGACCACCTCGTCGGCGGTCTCCTGCTGCAAGAGCGCCGCGACCGGGAACAGCGACGCCACCGCGACCATCCCGATCGCGAACACGCCCAGCGAGATCAAAATCTCCACCAGCGTGAAGCCGGTGCGCTTGCCTGGATGAATGGTGCTTCGGGTCATGGCTGCTTATTCCTTTTCATCGCGGAGCGCGATCCCGGTGTGCGGGCTGAAGAACAGCACCTCGCCGTTGGCCTGGAGCCAGTTGGCGGCGGGCGAGTTGATCGCGACCGAACCCCCGCCGGAAAAATCAAAACCCTCGTCGGCGAACTGGTTGGCGTCGTAGATGATGACGCCGGCGACGCACTCGATGGCCTCGAACGGCAGCTCGCGGACCGGGGCCTTCTCGCTGATCACCTGGGCGTTGTTCGAGCCGGTCTCGCCGTCCCACTGCGCGGGGTCGTAGCCGTTAGGCCGGTCGTCGGCGGTGTCGTAGCGCCCGTCCTTGTCGCTGTCGTAGTAGATCAGCCCGTTCGCGTCGCCGTAGAACATGTGCCCGAACTCATCGAAGGCGATGGCGAACGGCGGGGCGACGAGCTCGACGTTGTTCGCGCCCGGGCCGGTGCGCACGATGCCGACGACGCCGACGCCGTCGGGGATCGAGATGTAGTCGACGCTCTGCCGGTCGCGGTAGCCGTTGAGGGGATTGGCCTGGTCTTCCAGGAACCGGCTGGGCGCCAGCCGGGGGTCGCGGGCGTTGCGGAAGTTGGTGATGATCCGGATCTCGCCGTTGGGGCAGTAGAGCGCTGCGCACCCGCTGTAGGACTCGTTCTGGGCGCTGTTGGCGCCGCTGATGCCGTCGTTGGCCCAGGCGCTGGGCGCGACCCACTGCCGGGCGATGTCCGAGGACATGCCGATCGTGTTCAGCCCGGCCTCGATCCGGCTGCCGTTCTGAAGCGCCGAGATCACCGGGAAGGTGATCCCGATCAGCAGCGCGATGATCGAGATCGCAACCAGCAACTCGATCAGCGAGAAGCCGTCGCGTGTTGCGGCGGGCCGTCGTTTCGGGGTGGGGCGTGAATATCGCATGGCGTGGCCGGTGGGGGTGTCGCGCGGGGCTTAGTTCTGGAGGGAGGTGATGTCGTCTTCGGTGCCGAACTGTTCGTCCGGCCCGGCGGAGACGAAGAACGGTGAGGTGCTGTCGGGCAGCAGGTCGTTGTCGATCGTGCCACCGTCTACCCGGCGGGGCCCGGCGTCGGTCGCACGCGTGCCCGCGTTGGACGTGCGGAACTCCAGTTCGGTCCCCCAGCGGTCGTAGATCTCCTCGACCCCGTCGCCGTCGGCGTCGCGGAACAGCCGCAGGAACTCGCTTTCCTTGCCGGACTTGAGCGCGTTGATCATGGCCTGCTCGGCCGAGTCGACCTGCTTGCACGCAAAGACGAAGCGTTCGGAGGACGAACGCCCGCTGCCGCCGTTGGCCGCCCAGTTGATCGGGTAGGTGCCTTTGTGGTTGATGTTGCCCTGCTTGAGGGTGGCTTTGTACTGGTCGTTGCCGCCGACCAGACCCTTGAGGGCGGCGCGGGTGGACTCTTTGCGGGCTTCCTGGAGGAATTTGTTTGCCCCCACCGCGCCGATGCCGATGAGCAGGACGATGATGCTGACGACCACGAGGATCTCGATGAGCGTGAAGCCGCCGGATCGGCGGGAAGATCGGCGATTTTGGCTCGATAAGTGATAGACACCCGGTTTTTGGACCGCTTGGATTTGGGTCGAAGTGTTCGGTTGGGGTGCGTGCTGCATAGGTCGTCGGGTGGGTTGCGGCCGGTTGCGGCCAGGCAGGATGGATCGCCACGCGGTGAGGCACGGACGCCGGGCCGGGTCGGGCGGGCCTGTTGGACCGCTGGGCCGGGCACGTCACCACCTTAATGCTAACGGAACATCGTCCAGAGTTCCAGTGCTAAATTAAAAAATCTTATCTTGCGGGCAAGTTCTTCGGCGGGTCCGCCGGCCAGGCGACACGACCGCGCAGCAGCGTCGCCGACACCCACCGGTCGTCCCACCCGAACATGAGCGCCGCGAGCGGGTCGGGACCTGCGGCGTCATCCCGCGGCATATCGGGCGACACGACCACCACATCCGCCGGGCAGCCCACCGCCAGCCGGCCGGCGTCGGGCCAGCCCAGCGCGTCCGCGTTCCCCGCCGTGACCGCGTGCCAGGCCTCCGCCGCCGTGGGCAGCCGCCCGCCCGGGTCAACATGCCCGGCCCCCGCGTCGCCCGCCCGATCCATCGCCAGCGCCCCCGCGGTCTCGAGCATCGCCCGCCCGACCCGCACCATCGACGCCTCGTACCCCGCGCCGATATCGCTGCCCAGCGCCACCCCCACGCCCGCCTCGAGCGCCCGCGCCCGATCGAACCGGCCGGACATCAAGAAGCTGTTCGCCAACGGGCAATGCGCGATCGCCGAGCCATGTGACGCGAGCATCGCGCGTTCCTCATTATCTAAATAGATCCCGTGCCCCAGCACCGTGCGTCCCGTCAGCAGCCCCGCATCACGGTACACCCCGGCGTAGCTGCGACCACCAAACACCTCACGCACCAACGCACACTCCGCCCGCGTCTCCGCCAAGTGAGTCTGGATCAACGCCCCGCGCTCATCCGCGAGCTTGCCCGCACCCAACAGCAAGCCATCTGAACACGACGGCGCGAACCTCGGCGTCACCGCCGCGCTCACACGACCCCCCGCCGGGTAACGGTCCAGCAACACCCCCGCCTCATCCAACTGCAGATCCGCGGGCGGGCACAAGTCCGCCGGGGCGTTGCGATCCATCAGCACCTGCCCGATATGCGCCCGCACGCCCAACCCCTCCGCCACCCCCAGCGCCGCCAACGCCCCCGCGTGGTGCGATGTCGCGTACGCTGCGAACCCCGTCGTCCCGCACGACAGCATCCGACGCATCGCCGATTCCGCCTCCGCCCTTGCCACCCCGACATCCGCCCACGCCCGCTCGGCCGGGAACGTCACCCGCTCCAGCCAATCCAACAGCCCCAGCCCGTGAGCCCCCACGATCCCGAACTGCGGCAGATGCACATGCGCATCGATCAGCCCCGGCAGCACCACGCAATCCGTGCCCCCAAACTCACAAGGCCCGTCCGCGCCGCCCTCCACCACCTCCGCGATCAGCCCACCCTCGACCCGCAGCCAGCCCGGCGACAGCCGCACCCGGCCCGACCCGTCCGCCAGCATCAATCGTCCCGCGATCCGCATCCCCATACTCTACACCCGCCCGCCACTACGAATCCGCTACGCTAACGCCATGACCGACTCGCCCGACAACAACACCCCCCGCGTCGCCGTCATCATGGGCTCCAGCTCCGACTGGCCCACCATGAAGCACGCCAGCGACCTGCTCGCCCGCTTCGGCGTCCCGCACACCAGCCGCGTCGTCTCCGCCCACCGCACGCCCGACCTCATGAACTCCTTCGCCAAAGACGCCGAGGACGCCGGCCTCGAAGTCATCATCGCCGGCGCCGGCGGGGCCGCGCACCTGCCCGGCATGGTCGCCGCGCAAACCACCCTCCCCGTCCTCGGCGTCCCCATCCAGTCCCGCGCCCTCTCCGGCCAGGACTCGCTCCTCTCCATCGTCCAGATGCCCGCCGGCGTCCCCGTCGCCACCCTCGCCATCGGCGACGCCGGCGCCAAGAACGCCGCGCTCCTCGCCATCAGCATCCTCGCCAACAACAACCGCCCCGACCTCCGCCAGGCCCTGCACGCCTACCGCAAAGAACAAGCCGACCACGCCCTCAGCCAACCGCTGGATTGAAATCAATCCTTTTCCTGTGCGCACACCGACTTAATCGGAATCACTGGCTCCCCACCGTTCTGAGCCTACTTTCGCGCGCGACAACAAAGACCCTCCCCGTGAAGCGGGCGGGCCCTCGCCATCCCTGCACGCATTCGCGCAAGGCATGAAATCAGCATTCAAACAAGGGCCAACCCTCATCCCCGCGCGCGCATGAGCAAAGCCCGTCGTCCATGTCCCCCCATCCCCAATGCCGGCCAACAGTTCGCGCGGCCAACACTCCACGCGCTTCAAGACACACCCATCCCTTCACGCACCCCCCGCGCGCACAAACCGACCCCGCGCGATCACACCACGCAACCCCACAAGCGCAGCCGGCGTCTGAACCCGTGAAGACCCGGAACGGACAGAAATGGTTGGGTGATCGCAACATCGTCCTACGCCACCCCCAAGCCGCCCGCCCCGACCACCCGCCAGGCCAATAATGGTATCCGACACCTTTAATCACCCGACACCTTTAATCACCCCGCGGCAGTCGGTGCGGAAGAACGCCTTGAGCACGAGGCAGGCGAACAACTGCGGCTGGGTGAAGGTCTTGGGCGAGCATCGATGGGCGAAGTCAGGCAGCGTTCGCCTGCCGACCTCGATCGCGATCAACGCCACCGTCCTGGGCGACTTGCTGGTCAGGCTCATCGTCCAGTATGTACACGCCAAGACCGCATCGCGCAACCGAACGAGCGCCAAACATCAGGAGGTTTTCGACAAAGCATATCCGACACCTTTAATGCCCCATTTGGTGAAGGGATCTCCAGCAATTGAAAATCCGCGAGCGTAGGCGTGTCGCTGGTCTTGTGAAGAGTAAGGCGGAACACCTGCGCCGTGACCTCCGGGAATGTCATATAACGATGGCTACCGATCGTGGTGCCCGTGGCTAGTTCCGTCCATACCCCATCCACCTGCGCCTCAAGCACGAACGACTCCGTTCGGTGATAAGGGGCGTCACTCAGCATGGCCCCTGACACTTGGCGAGGTCCCTGTAAGTCTACTTCGATCCAGGCCGACCGGGCGTCCTCTTCAGCGGCCCACATCGTGCCTGGTTCCCCGTCGGTGATGTGTGCCTTGTCAAGCGCAGGCCGGCCGGGCCAGGTGCCGGACACCTCGACCGGCTTGCCGGTGGCAAGATTCTGCGGCAGGGGTAAGACCTCAGGCTCGCCTTCAATCTCCACGGCGATCACGGACACGATCGGATCCGGGGACTGATTGGGCAGGGTGAGCACAACCCCATGCACCGATATTTCGACATTCAGTACCGCACGGTCGGCATCCGCCAGCAGGTAGGCACGCTTGACCGCGTTGCCCAGCGGCAAGACGAGCCTGCCATCGCCCGGCCAGTCGAACACGTGGAAATAGAGGACGCCGGGCTTCTGGGTGCAGCGTCCATCGAACGGTAGCTGCTCAAAGGGGGAGGCTGTCGTGCCATGGATGGACTCGCTGTTGACCGCCATCCATGCCGCAAACTTCTCCAGGCGTGCGGCGGCCTGCGGCACGATCTCACCATCGGCATTGGGCCCCGTGTTGAGCAGAAGGTTGCCACCCTTGCTGCTGACATCCACGAGTTCTCTGAGTAATTCGGGGAACTCCCGGAATCGGGCCCGACGGTTATAGCCCCAGTTCTTCGGCGGCTGCATGGTCTGGCAGGTTTCCCAGTCAATGCCGGGCAGACCCGTGGGGGGGATTTCTCCCTCTGGCGAGATGTAGTCGCCCGCAGAGATATAGCTGTAGGTGTTTCCTATGTGAAAGTCGTACTGAGGTTGTGGCGGCTTGTAACCCGAGCGGTTGTTCAGCACGACGCTTGGTTGGAGCGTGCGGACGTAATCTTCCAGTTCCTTGCCGTCCTCGGAGCTCCACGCCTTATCCCAGGTGCCGTCCAGCCACAGCATGCCGATCTCGCCATAGTTGCTGAAAAGCTCCTCTAGCTGGGGGTAGAGGTACGCGTTCTTGAACCGCTGCTTGTCGGGCGTCCCTTGCCTTTGATCGTTGTAGCTTTGGCCCGGCCAGTCGGGATGATGCCAGTCCATCACGGAGTGGTAGAGGCAGAACTTGATCCCCTCTTCGCGGCAGGCGTCGGCAAGCGGTTTAAGCAGATCCTCTTGGTAGGGGGTGACACTGACATTCCAGTCATCGTTGAGTGCTGTGGGCCAAAGGCAAAAGCCGTCGTGATGTTTCGATGTAATGCAGATGTAGCGGATGCCGGCCGCCTTCATCAGCCGCACCCACTCACGCGCGTTGTATTGCGTTGGGTTCCAGGTCTCTGCCAGCGGGGTGTACTCGGAGCTGGGGATCGCGAACTGTTCCTGAATCCATTCCGCCGCGAAATGGGTCCGCTTTCCTTGCCACTCCCCGGCCAGTTGGGAGTACAACCCCCAGTGAATGAACATGCCGAACCGGGCCTCGCGGAACCACGCCATGCGCACGTCGTGCTGGGCCTGTGTCTCTGTGAAGACCGCTGGCGGGGTGCTGTCTGTTTCAGGTGGATCGCTGTCCGCTTGAGGCGTACCCGCGCATCCCAGTATCGTCCCACATGTTGCCAACACTGCAGCAACAAGTGCGATGGGCTTCCTGTTTGCCATGACCTTTTCTTTCAGACATTACCCGTTTGAGCACCCCGGCTACGTCGTCGGCGATTTTAACAGACATTTCCCATTTGGGTTACTCGGCTACACCGCCGGGCAGGAAAAGGTGTCGGATACCATTAATGGGCTACCATTCTTTGCTACTCCGCGCCGATGGGTTTGTCTGAGGCGTAGAGGACCGCTTGGTAGGTCTTGACCTTGTCGAGGTCGGCGGGGTCGAGGGGGATCAGGCAGCTTCCGAGCATGGTGTTGTCGCCGGCGGCGAGGCCTTCGTCGCCGAAGCTGGATTGGCCGGTGCAGCCCAGCAGGTTGCCGTCGGCGTCGAAGAAGGCGATGTAGTACTGGTAGTGGCGTGGCTGGTCGGCGGTGTTTTCGACCTCGGCGTTGGCGTAGATGATGGCCTTGTCGAAGAAGTCGCCGGTGTAGAGCTTGGCCTTGAGCGTCACGCCGTCGGCGGCGAGCTCGACGAGCTGGACCTTGTCGTCGTCGAAGGGCCCGGCGTCCTGGAGGTTGGCCTCGCCGGCCTTGCGGTCGGTCGCAACCTCGGCGGGGGCCGCGGGGGCGAGGGCCAGGAGCAGCAGGCAGGCGGCGAGGGTCGGCAGGCGGTGAGTCATCGTGCGTCTCCGGGTCGGGGTGGCGGGGTCGCGGCCAGCTTAACGCGCGGTCGGCCCGGGCGTTGGGGGCGGACGCGGGGCGATTTGGCGAGGATCGCTTGACTGGCGTGGTCATCGGCGGACAATCGGAGGGGACCTTCCTGATTGTGGGGCACGCGATGACATTGTGGATGACGCTGGCGTGCGCCGGGGTATTGGGCCTGGCCGTGGGCTGCGGCGGGGGCGGCGCGGACGACTCGGCCGGGCGGGATCGTGACGACGAGCCGGCCCGTTCGGTCGCGGGGGATGACGATGCGCCGGCGGGTGATGGCGCGTCGGCCGAGGTCGTTCAGACGGTTGAGCCGGTGGATGCGCCGCCGGCCGAGCCGGGCCCGCGCGCGGGCTGGTCGACGTATCGGCATGCGCTCGGTGCGTCGCTGCGTCACCCGCCGGGGTGGTCGACGCAGGAGACGGCGATGGGTGTGGCGCTGCTGCCGGGCGACCACCGGGTGAACGAGGAGGCGCTGGTGCTGTGGGGGATGCAGCTCCCCGCGGGCCGGGGCGGGGACCTCTTGTCGTCCGAGTCGGCGGGCCAGATGGATGCGCTGGTGATGCAGCTCATGCCGGGCCTGTCGCGGACGGGCGAGCCGCGGGCGCTCGAGACGGCGCACGGGCCGGGCGCGGTGTATGGGTACGCGGGGTCGTCGCCGGACGGCCGTCGGCTGGCGGCGGAGGTGTACTTCACCGCGGCGGACGGCGTGGGGCTGGGGCTGACGGTCGTCGGGCTGGCGGATCACGTGGCGCAGCGCAGCGCGGACGCGGAGTTGGTCTTCACCTCGATCGGCATGGACCAACCCGGCACGGTCGGCGGGCCCGGGGGGGGCGACGGCGGGGCGGTGACGGACGACCCGCGGCTGGTCGGCGTGTTCCGCGGTGAGTCGCTGGCGGTCGGCGGGCCGGGCCGGGCGTACGTCAACACGCAGTTGGTCAACGTGCTCAATGCTGACGGCACGTTCCTCAGCGGGGCGCAGTCGAACATGCACATGTCCGACCGCGACTACAACGGCAACCTCAAGTGGACGGCGCACGAGACCAGCGACGGCAGCGTCGTCACCGGGCGCTGGTCGGCGAGCCGGGGCGTGCTGACGATCGTGTACGACCGGGGCGGGCGGTTGGTCGTCGCCTACGGCTTCGAGCCCGACGGGACGCTCGCGGTCCGCGACGCGGTGACGAAGAAGCTGATCAACATCTACACGCGGGCGCGCTGAGCATGGTGTTGCGACTGATCGCGGCGGCGTTCGCGGTGCTGGTGACCGGTGTGCTGGTGTTTGTGGAGTCGGTGCTGTATTACGCCGCCGGGTTCGACGTGCGTGGCGGGATCGACAACGCGCTGTACGACCTGTTCTGCGTGCTCATGGGCGTGCCCCACGACAGCGCCGAGGCGATGATCACGGTCCTGGTCTACACGCTGCCCGAGGTGCTGCTGGCGATGGGGCTGTACGTCGGGGCGTTGGCGATCGCCCGGGCGATGGGGCACGAGGTGCCGGCGCCTTAGGCGGGTTCGGCCCCGCATTTTTGTGGTCGGGCAGGGGCTAGATGCCGGCCTGTTTCTCGCCGTCGGACGGCAGCGACACCGGGCCGGCGAAGATCGCGCGGGCTTCTTCGTGGGCCGCGCGTTCGTCGGCGAAGCGGGCGAGGTGGACCAGCGCGAGCGCCTGGGCGTTGGCCCGGTTGGCCATCTCCGCGGCCTCGGCGGCGGTGGGGTGCTTCAGCGACCGGGCCCGGCCGCGCTTGGCGCTCTCGCACAGCGCATCGCAGATAAACAGGTCCGCGTCGCGGGCGCAGTCGATCAGCGCGTCGCACGGCCGGCTGTCGGCGCTGAAGGCGAGCACGCTCCCGCCACGCTCGATGCGCACCGCCAACGTCGGCACGCGGTGGTCGACCGGGAACGCGGTGACGGTGTACCCGGCGACCTCGACCGGCCGACGCTCGGGCAGGGCGGTGTAGACCGGCTTGCGCTCTTCCGGCTCGCTAAGCGTGGGGTAAGTGAGCGCGAGCAGTTGATCGATCGCGTCCAGCGCATCCTGCGGGCCGTGGTAGTGCAGCCCCGGGGCGAAGAGCATCAGCGGCATGGATCCGCCGATGTGGTCGCCGTGGCGGTGGGTGACGATGGCGTGTTGGATCGCGTTCGCCGGCTGCTGCGCCTCGTGCAACGCGTGGGCGAGCTCGAACCCGCCGCACGTATCGATGAGCATCGGCGAGCCGCCCGCGTCGTCGTGCAGGAGCAAGCCCGTCGCCCGGCGTGTGGGGTGCAGCGGGGCGCCGGTGCCGAGGTAGGTGATCTGCATCCGTGGAGCATACCCGCGCCGCCCGGCTGAGCTACTCGTAACGCACCGGCACCTGCCCGTCCTTGTTCGCCAGCGCCGGGTCGAGCACGCGCCCCGGCCGGGCCGGCTCGTGCTCACGCTCGGCGAACGCCACCATCTGCGCGAGCACCTCGGGGTGGTCCGCCGCGACATCGGTTGTCTCGCTCACGTCGCGCGACAAGTTGTAAAGCTGCCAGGGCTCGTCGCGCTTCAGGCGGATCGCTTCCCAGTCGCCCATGCGCACCGCGGTCTGCTGGCCGTACTCCCAGTACAGCGCTTCGTGCTGCTGCTGCTCGCCTTCGCCCAACAGCGTCGGCAGGATCGATAGCCCGTCACTCGATTCAGGGACTTCAACCCCCGCGAGCTCGGCGAGCGTCGGCATCACGTCCGGGAAGTACCACAGCAGGTCGCTTTCGACCCCGGCCGCGATCCTGCCCGGCCAGCGGACGAACATCGGGACACGCAGCCCGCCTTCCCAGAGGTCGCGCTTCTGTCCGCGGAACTCCACGCCGGTGCGCGGGTCGACGTTGGGCGCGAAAAAGCCCCGGCGGTGCCTGCCGTTGTCTTGGAAGTAGTCCTGCCCGCCGTTGTCCCCGCAGAGGAAGATGATGGTGTTGTCGTCGAGCCCGTCGCGTTCGAGCTGCGCGATCAGCTCGCCGATCTGCCGGTCCATCATGAGCAGCATCGCGGCGTAGATGCGCGAATCGGTGTCTTTGCGTTGGCCTGCGGTCCAGGGCTTGTCTTTGAATACGGCCCAGGCCGGGTCGTCCTCGGGCATGCCCCACAGCCCGTGGGGCACGATGACCGGCAGGTAGAGGAAGAAGGGTTGTTGCTTGTGTTCATCGAGCCACCTCATCGCGCGGTCCCAGATGACATCGTGCGCGAAGGTTTCGCCTGCGTAGGGGCTGCCGGTGTTGCCTGGGAGTGGGACTTCCTGGCTGTTGTGGATGAGGTAGGTGGGGTAGTAGGTGTGGGCGTGGCGCTGGTGGTAGTAGCCGAAGAAGTCGTCGAAGCCGTGGTCTTCGGGCACGCCGGTGGTCCCGCGCCCGCCGCAGCCCCACTTGCCGAACCCGCCGGTCGCGTAGCCGGCGTCTTTGAGCATGCGCGCGATCGTGACGTCGTCGGCGCGGATCGGGGTGTGGCCGCTGTTGATCCGCATCGACGTGTGTCCGATGTGCTGGCCGAGCATCAGCGAAGCCCGCGTCGGCCCGCAGACCGGCGCGCCCGCGAGCGCCTGCGTGAAACGCATGCCTCCTTCAAGGAACAGCCGGTCGATGTTCGGCGTTTGGATCCGCGGGTGGCCCAGGCCCGACAGCTCGTAGTACCCCCACTCGTCCATCATCAGGAAGATGATGTTCGGCGGTTGCGCTTCTTCGGTATCCGCCCGGCACGCCGTCGCCGACAAACACGCCAACAACACCAACCCAAAACGGCAGGCCCGATTGATCATCGCTTTCCTCGCGGCGGGATAAATGGTTTGTCCGTACATGCGTCGTGTTTCATTATGAAAAGTGGGGTGGGCTTCCAGCCCGCCGTGAGGCCGAAGGCCTGAGTACCGGTGATGATTCACGGCGTTGCCGTGACGGCGGGCAAGATGCCCACCCCACCCGATTGTTCGTCAATCGGTATCCATCAGTCCACCGGCGCAAAGTCCTGCGCCTCGTCGGGCCCGGGGTTGCGGTAGGCCGGGTCCTTGGCGCGGATGAAGACCGACCCGTCGTCGAGCGTGCGGACCTCCAGCGGGACGATCGTCACGCCCTGGGGGTTGATCGTGTTGGCGGTCTCGCCGATGTCGCGCTGCTCGATGCCGGCGTAGGGCAGGGGCGGGACGTTGGCGTTGTAGAACGCGGTGCACCACCACCGGCCCTGCTTGTCCCGGAACGGCGTGCCGTGGCCGAGGAACCGGCCGGCGAACTGCCGCTCGCCGTAGGGCCCGAGGATGTCGTCCGACGCGCAGTAGTACAGGTTGTACGAGCCCCGGCGCATCTTGTCGGTCGACCAGGCGGTGCCGAAGTGGATGAACCTGCCGCCGACCTTGATCATGGTCGCGCCTTCGTGCCCGATGTGGCGGATGGTTTCACCGGGCTTGTCGGGGTTGGGCCGGCTGCCGGACGGGTCGATGCGCACCGGCTCCCGCGTGAAGCCGGACAGGTCGTCCTTGAGCGGGGCGATCATCGTGTTGCCCCAGAGCATGTACACCGCGCCGGCATCAACGAACAGCGACGGGTCGTGCTTCCAGCGCGCTTCGTCGCCCAGCGGGAAGGCGTACGGGCCTGCGAGCCGGTCGCCCGCGGTGACCGCGAGGTTCGCCCCGCCACGCACGGGCGCGGGCGTGGTGTGCACGACGTGCCACTTGCCGTTGATGAAGTGCACCTCCGGCGCCCAGAGCCGCCAATCGCTCTTGTCGGCGTCTTCACCGAACGCCCCGGGCTCCTGCTGCGCCCAGTACCCGTCGGTCAGGTCGAAGGGCGGGTCCAGTTCGACCCAGTCGATCAGGTCGTCGCTGGTCCAGACGCGCACCTTCCAGCCGACGATGCTGGGGCGGTTGCGCAGCTCCTGCTCCTGCCAGTCGAGCCCGCTGTTGTAGGGTTCGGTCTGGTTGCGCGGGTCGCCGGGGTTCGGGGTCGTGCCGGTGAGGTAGTACCGCCCGTCGGGGCCGATCGTGATGTAGGGGTCGCGGATCCAGCCGGTCTTAATAAACAGCGCCCGGTCGTGGTGCGCGAGCCCGGCCTCGACCGCCTCGCGGCTCATCGCCCGCGTCGGGCCGACCCGCGCCCACTCGGCGTCGATCAGCGCGTGGTGGGCGTCGGCGTCGTGCGCCCGGCAGCCACCGGCCAGGCCGGCAACAACCAGGCACACGCCGGCGGCCAGCACAATCAAGCTCGGTCGGTTCAGGGTCGATCGCATGGGGTCTCCTGTCGGGGTGGGGTCTCTCTGCCGGCGGCTCGTCGGGCCGGGGTCACTTCTTCCGCCAGAACCGGCGGTCGGGCATCGGGTACACGGACGACGCGCGGGCCCAGCGCTCCCAGCGCTCGGCGAGCCGGGCGGCGACGGCGGGGCGCTGCCCGGCGAGGTCATTCGACTCGGTGCGATCTTGCGCGAGGTCGTAGAGTTCCCAAGGGCCGTTGATGCCCTTGGCGACCAGCTTCCAGTCGCCGTCGCGCACCGCGCGGTTGCCCTCGTGCTCCCAGAACAGCGGCTCGCCGCGCAGCAGCGGCTCGCCGGTCATCGCCGGCCGCAGCGAGACGCCGGGCAGCTCCGTCGGCGACACCGAGGCGTCGGCGCCGGCGACGTCGATCAGCGTGGGCATCAGGTCGATCACGTGCGCCGGGTCCCGCACCCACGTCCCGCGCAGCGCGCTGTCCACGCCCGCCGGCCAGTGCAGGATCATCGGCGTGGCGATGCCGCCCTCGTGCACGTAGTGCTTGTACGCGCGGAACGGCGTGTTCTGCGCCCAGGCCCAGCTCGTGCCGCACCACACCTTCGAGCCCGGCCCACCGGGCCGCTCGCCGCCTTGCAGCACGCCCATCGGCCCGCGCTCGGCGCACCCGCCGTTGTCGCTGACGAACACGATCAGCGTGTTGTCCAGCACGCCGCGCCCGCGCAGCGCCTCGACCAGCGTCCCGACCGACCGGTCCATCTCGTCTACGGTCGCGGCGTAGATCGCCATAATCAGGTCCATCCGGTCGCGCTCCGCATCGCTCAGCTCCGCCCACGCCCGCACCCGGTCCGCGCGGGGCAGCGGGGCTGGCGTCCACGACGCGTCGATCAGCCGCATCTCGACCTGCCGGGCCAGGCGCTCTTGTTGAAGCTTCTCCCAGCCGTCGGCGTACCGGCCGCGGTATTTGTCGATCGTCGCCTGCGGCGCCTGCAGCGGGAAGTGCGGCGCGATGTGCGCGAGGTACAACAAGAACGGCTTGTCCTGTTCCAGCGCCTCGTCGATGAAGCGCACGGCGTAGTCCGTGAACGCGTGGGTCGAGTAGAACCCGTCGGGCAGGTCCGCGTCCTTGTCCGCGACGAGCGTGTCGTCGAGGTAGAACCGCTTGCCGCCCATGGTCGAGATGTCGTAGTACACCCCGCCGGCGGTCGGGCCGAAGAACCGGTCGAACCCGCGCGAGGCGGGGCGCTGGCCGTCCTTGTCGCCGACGTGCCACTTGCCGGCCATCGCGGTGAAGTAGCCGGCCGGCCGCAGCGCCTCGGCGAGCGTGACGCAGTCGTCGTTGAGCGCGCCGCGGTAGCCCGGCACGTTGTCGTCGCCGGTCATGTGCCCGACGCCGGCCTGGTGGGCGTAGAGCCCGGTGAGCAGCGACGCGCGCGTCGGGCAGCAGCGCCCGGTGTTGTAGAACTGCGTGAACCGAAGCCCGTTGTCGGCCAGCGCGTCGAGGTTCGGCGTGTCGATCTCCCCGCCGTAGCAGCCGATGTCGGAAAAGCCCATGTCATCGACGAGGATCACGACGATGTTCGGCTTACCCGCGGCGCAAACGGGCAGGGCGAAGACCAGGGCGGCGAGCAGACGATAGAGCATGGCGGTCCTCATGGATGGGTCTCACGCAAAGGCGCGAAGGCGCAAAGGCCAAGTCGCCGCGTTGTCACGGATCAATGTGTCTAGGCACAGACGGCGACCGATCATTGAAACCGTCGTCATCTCTGAAATCGGTGGGTGACACATGGCTTGGTCTTTGCGCCTTCGCGCCTTGGCGTGAGGCAGGGTTCTACTCGGACTCCTGCGCCGCCTCGCGCATCGCCTTGGGGCCCTTCCACTCCATGACGCCGACACGCTCGGCCCAGGCATCCCAGAGCGCGGCCAGCAACTCGGCACGCGCCGGCTCGGCGTCGGCCAGGTTGTTCATCTCCGTCCGGTCGTCGGCGAGGTTGTACAGCTCCCACTTGGACCCGCCGCGATGCATCCGCACCAGCTTCCAGTCGCCGACGCGGACCGCGGCGTTGCCCTCGTGCTCCCAGAACATCGGGCGGTGGGTCGCCGGCGCGTTATCGACGATCGTCGGCACCAGCGAGATCCCCTCGGTCTTCGGCCGGTCGTCCGCGCCCGCCAAGTCAAGCAGCGTGGGCATGAGGTCGGGCAGGTAGCCGGGCTGGTCGCGCAGCGCGCCGCGGTCCTGCTCGGGGATGCCCGCGGGCCAGTGGATGATGCAGGGTGTGGCGATGCCGCCCTCGTGGACCCAGTGCTTGTACTCGCGGTAGGGCGTGTTGCTCGCGTTGGCCCACATCTGGCCGTAGGTCAGGAAGTAGCCCTCCTTGGTCTCCAGCAGCGCCGGCGAACCGCCGCCCCTCCGCCCGCCCTCGGCGCACGCGCCGTTGTCGTTGATGAAGATGATGAGCGTGTTCTCCCGCTCGCCGAGTTCATCCAACGTCGCCAGCAGCCGGCCGATGCTCTGGTCCATCCGGTCGACCATCGCCGCGTAGATCGCCATGCGCAGCGCCATCTCCGCCTGACGCTCGGCGTCGAGCGCGCCCCACGCCATGCCATCCAACGGCGTCAACGGCCAGTCGTCGTCGATCAGCCCCATCGCCTTCATGCGTTCATAGCGCTCGGCGCGGATCGGCTCCCAGCCGTCCACGTATCGGCCGCGGTACTTGTCGACGTCTTCTTGGGGCGCCTGGATCGGCCAGTGCGGCGCGGTGTGCGCGAGGTACAGGAAGAACGGCTGGTCGTCGTCGCGTTGCTCGGCCTCTTCAATGAAGCCGATCGCGTAGTCGGTGATCGCGTCGGTGAAGTAGTAGTCCTCGGGCGTGTCCACCGGCGTGTTGTCCAGTGTGACGCCCCGGCCCTCCTCGGCCAGCGGCCGGAAGAAATTCGTCGCGCCCGCGAGGATGCCGTAGTACCGGTCGAACCCGCGCTGCAGCGGCCAGTACGCCCGGTCGCCCTGGCCCACGTGCCACTTGCCCGCCAGCATCGTGCGGTAGCCGGCGTCGCGCAGCTCATCCGCAACCGTCGGCAGGTGCAGGTGCATCCGCCCGCGGTAGCTGTCGGTGCCGAAGTCGGCGTTGTTCGTGTTCGGCGAGCTGGTCATCCAGCCGACGCCCGCCTGGTGGGGGTGCAGCCCGGTCAGTAGCGACGCACGCGTCGGGCAGCAGCGCCCGGTGTTGTAGAACTGGGTGAAACGCAGGCCTTCATGGGCGAGCGCGTCGAGGTGGGGCGTGTCGATCTCCCCGCCGAAACAGCCCAGGTCCGAGTACCCCATGTCGTCGGACAGGATGACGATGAGGTTCGGCCGGTCCTCGGCGGCGGCGGGCAGGGCCAGCGCGAGCAGCAGCAGGCAGAACAATCGTGGCATCGGCGGGCTCTGGGAAAGGAAGTGTCGTCGTCGGTGATCGCAAAAGAGAGATAGCACGATCCGCGTCGATCTTACACGCAACTGCGTGTAATCCCGATATGACTTGAAACAACTTTCACGACATCGAGTCGCGTCAAGAACCTGTCGGTCTCCGGCGATATTCATCGTGTCACGATGCGAAGCAGTTCGGATCCGAGCAGGCCTCGGGTGCCACCTCGCGGGTATCAGCCCGCTTGGTGCGAGCCATCTGAACCGCTCAGACTTGTCGTCAAATCAGGCGAATTCGCACACAGCGGCTGACGCCGCGGAGTGGCACCCCGCTGATACGATACACGGGTTGCTAAGCAAATCGCTGGGGGCCTACGGCCTGACGGCGGGCAGGA
Organism: Smithsoniella earleae; assembly: GCA_032356285.1. Lineage (NCBI taxonomy): Eukaryota > Viridiplantae > Chlorophyta > Ulvophyceae > Smithsoniella > Smithsoniella earleae. Next base: position 119,130 of record JAULKQ010024415.1, on the reverse strand, counting down.
TGCCCACCCCACCCAAGGCGCGTCTGGGCTGCGTCCACGCGCTGACGCTTCGTGCCCCGACAGACCAGCAGGCCTGGTACGGCGAGCAGCCGAATCGCTACGCGTCGCCCGCCTTGTCCGCCAGCGTCCGCACCCGGCGCTGCAGCGCCTCGAGCTCTTTCTCCAGCAGCACCAGCTCGTCGCCGACCGTCAGCTCGCCGGTCTCCGCCAGGTGCTTCTCCCGGTCGCCCTGGGCCTGCTCGTCCTGGGCCTCTTCCATCGAGTTGATGATGACGCCGATGAACAGGTTGAGCATGATCATCGTGCCCATGAGCACGAAGCTGACGAAGTACGCGGCGCCGATGACCGGGCTGGCCTTGGATTGGAATTGGTCGGCGAAACGTGCGCGGTCCTGGATGCTGAACGGGTACCGGTCGCTGCCGTGCATCTGGATGTACATGATGTCGGTCCAGTCCTCGAGCGTGACCACGCGGAACAGCGACAGCATCGATGTCTGCAGGTCGCGGAAGTGGACCGGGTCGTTGGCCCCCCACAGGAACACACCCATGACCGCGTAGACGTAGAACATCAGCCCGAGCAGGATGCTCACGTACAGCATCGACGGCAGGGACTTGATCAACGACCCGACGATCAATTGCAACTGCGGCACGACGCTGACCAAACGCAGCGCCCGAAGGATCCGCGCCAGCCGGAGCACCGCCGCGTACTGCGCGTTCACCGGCAGGAAGCAGACGACCACGATCGTGAAGTCGAAGACGTTCCACGGGTCCTGGAAGTAGCGGTACCACCGGCCCTTGTGCTGGGCCATCTTCAGCGCGGCCTCGAGCGCGAATAGCCAGATGATCAGCTTGTCCAGCGCGTGCAGCAGCGTGCCGTACCGCTCGATCATCGACGGGTAGGTCTCGATCCCCACGAGCACCGCGGCGACCAGGATCAGCAGCAGGATCGCGTTCTGAAAGAGCGAACTGTTGACCAGCCGGCCGATCGGGTTGTCGGGGACCGCGCGTTGCACGGCGGGAGTTTACCCGAGTCGGCAAACCGATATGGTCGTTGCGATGGGGCCCGGCGACTACTGCCCCGCGTGCGCCCGCAGCAGCGCCTTGACGCGGTCGAGCGTGTCCGCGTCTTTGGCTTGCTTGTCGTGGCGCCACCGGCTCATCCTTGGGAAGCGGAAGGCGACGCCCGCCTTGTGACGCGTCGATTCTTGAAGGCCTTCGAACGCGATCTCGAAGACGAGCTCCGGCTTGACCACACGCACCGGGCCGTGACGCGCGGTCGTGTGCTTGCGGATGTAGCGATCGACCTTCTCGATCTCGTCGTTGCTCAGCCCGGAGTACGCCTTGGTGACCGGCACGAGTTCGCCGCCGTCCCACACCGCGAAGGTGTAGCTCGTGTACAGCCCCGCCCGCCGGCCGCTGCCCTGCTGGCCCTGCACCAGCACCGCGTCGATCGTGTACGGGTCGGCCTTCCACTTCCACCAGGGCCCGCGCGACCGGCCGCCCGCGTAGGCGCTGTCGTGTCGCTTGAGCATCACGCCCTCGACGCCACGCTTGCGTGCCGCGCCGACCAGCGAAGCGACCTGCGCCCAATCATCTACTTCGACGGCCGGCGACAGCTCGATCCCATCGGAGGATGCAGCCAAACGTTCGAGTTCGCGCCGCCGATCGCTGAGCGCCCGCCCGCGCAGGTCTTCACCGTTGTGTTCGAGCAGGTCGTACGCCATGAACACCACGGGCACGTCCGGGAACAGCGACAGCTCGACGCGCTTGCGCCCGATGCGTTTCTGGAGTGTCGCGAAGGGCAGCGCCCGGCCGCCTTCCCACGCCAACAGCTCGCCGTCGAGCACCGCGTCGTTCGGCAGCGTCTTCGCCGCGGCGACGACCTCGGGGAACGCGTCGGTGACCGGCTCCTCGCCGCGCGACCAGAGGAAGACCCGCCCGCCGCGGCGGATGAGCTGCGCCCGGATGCCGTCCCACTTCCACTCGACCTGCCAGGCCGCGACCTCGCCGAGGGTGTCGGGCTCGGCGTCGAGCGGGCTGGCCAGCATGAACGGGTAGGGCTTGCCGGGCGCCGGCGCGTCCTGCTCGTCGGCGAGCAGCGCGCGGTACGCCTCCGCCGAGGGTTGCCACCGCCCGGTCAGCCGGTGATCGATGACTGCCGGCTCGAGCCCGGCGACCTGGGCGAGCGCCCGGACGACCAGCGCCCGCGACACGCCGACCCGCATCGCCCCGCGCAGCAGCTTGTGGTAGACGAAGCGCTGGTCCGCATCGAAGCGCGCCCACGCGTCGGTCACGACCCGCTGCTGCCCGGCTTCGTCCAGCATCGCCAGCGGCTGCAACCGATCGCGCACCACCGCGTGCAGCGGCTCATCGCTCGGGGTGTCGTCGTCGCGGTCGGGCACGATCAGCGCGAGCGCCTCGCTCAGGTCGCCGATCACCCGGTAGCAGCGGTCAACAAGCCACGGCGGGTAGCCCGACACCTCCGACGCCCACTTGCGCAGCAGCGCGCTCTTCACCGTCCGCGTGACGCCCTTGCCCGACAGCACGGCGACGGCCCAGCACGCGTCCTCCGCGGGCGCCGCCGCGAAGTAATCACGCATCGCCCGGACCTTCGCGCTGGTCTTGGTCGTCGCGTCGAGCCGGAGGTAGAGGTCGGTCAGGCGTCGCATGTGGATTCGGGTTTGAGTTGTCTTGCCAGAGCACGAAGCGTCAGCGAGTGCCATACCTCAAAGACACGTCGTAGCACGCGCTCACGCGTCGTGCTCTGTTCATGCGGCTTCGTCGTTGTCTGCTTGGTAGCGCGTGGTCAGCTCGTAGCTGTCCAGCCCTTGTTCGTTGAGGTAGCGCGCGAGCGCATCGGTGCTGCCGTGCGTGCAGCCGATGCGCGACGCGTCAGTCGCTTTGATCGAGTCGATCAGGCCCGGCCAGTCGGCGTGGTCCGAGAGCACGAACCCGCGGTCCACCGCGCGGAACCGCCGCCGGCCTCGGACCGCCATCCACCCCGACACGAGCGCCGTCGAGTATGGCCGCAGCTTCTTCATCCACGCCGTCCCGTTCGTCGACGGCACCGCGATGACCATCGCCTTGCCCTTGTGCTCCTTCGCCAAGGCCGGCGAGGCGTACTCGGCGGCCGGCAGCGCGACCCCGCTCTCCCGGTACACCTCGGTCATCTTGTGCACCGCGCCGTGCAGCAGGATCGGCCCGATCGACGCGTCCAGCCCGGCGAGCACGCGCTGGGCCTTGCCGAGCGCATACACGAACAGCACCGCGTTGAGCCCTGCGTCCCGGTTGCTCCGCCACCACGCGTTGATCTGCGCATGGACCTGCTCGGCCGGCTTCCAGCGATAGATCGGCAGGCCGAAGGTGCACTCGGTGATGAACTCGTCGCAGCGCACCGGCTCGAAGGGCGCGCACGTCGGGTCGCGCTGCACCTTGTAGTCGCCGGTGACGACGGTCGTGTGCCCCGCGATCTCGATGCGCACCTGCGCCGAGCCGAGCAGGTGCCCGGCGGGGTGGAGCGCGACGCGCGCGTCGCCGATCGTTTGCGCCCTGCAGTAGTCGAGCGTGTCGATCGCCGCGCCCTTGTGCATGCGGTGTGCGAGCACCTGCTTACCCGGCGTGGCGCAGAGGTAGCGCACCGAGCCCGGCCGGGCGTGGTCGGCGTGGGCGTGGGTGATGACCGCGCGCTCGACCGGACGCCAGGGGTCGATGTGGAAACCCCCGGCCGGGCAGTACAGCCCCGCGTCGGTCAGCGTGAGGTTCTTGGGTGCCGCAAGCACGCAGGCATCATAGCCCCGCCGATCACGCCGCCCGGCCGGTGGCCAGGCGCTGGGCGAGCAGGGCGTGCAGCGTGGGCTTGTCGATCGGTTTGCTGGCGTAGGCGTCGCAGCCGGCCTCGAGGCACCGGCCGCGGTCCTCGGTCATCGCGTGCGCGGTGAGTGCGACGATCCAGCCGGCGTAACCCCGCTCGCGCAGCTCCGCCGTGGCGCGGTACCCGTCCATGACCGGCATCTGCATGTCCATCAGGACGACGTCGTAGGGCGTGCCCGCCGCAGACGCTTCGAGCGCCCGGTCCACCGCGTCGCGCCCGTTCTCCGCCAGGTCCATTGTCAGCCCGATCGCGTTGAGTATGAACCGGATCAGCCGCTGGTTGTCCAGCCCGTCCTCGGCCAGCAGGACCCGGCCGGCGAGCGGGGCGAGGGGCTGGGCCTGTGTCGCCGTCGCCTCGGCGGGGGCGGTGGCCTGGTCGTGTTGCGGCTGCGCGTTGTTGGTGGTGATGGGGATGTTGAACTGGAACGCGCTGCCCCCGCCGGGGGTCGAGGAGACCGACAGCCGCCCGCCGAGCATCTCGACGAAGCGTTTGCAAAGCGACAGCCCGAGCCCGGTGCCGCCGAAGCGCCGGGCCATCGTGCGGTCGCCCTGGGCGAAGGGCTTGAACAGCCGGTCCATCTGGGCCGGGCTGATGCCGATGCCGGTGTCGATGACCTCGATGCTCAGCCGGGTGTGCTCGCGGTTGCCGCGGACGATGACGCGGACGCCGCCTTGCTCGGTGAACTTGATCGCGTTGCCGACCAGGTTCATCAGCACCTGCCGCAGGCGCAGCGGGTCGGTGTTGGCGTGTTCGGGCACGCCGGGCATGAACTCGACTTCCAGGGTCAGCCCGCGCTCGATCGCGCGGACGCGCATCAGCGAGGCCACCTCTTCGACCAGTTGGCGCACCGGGGTCGGCCTGAGCTCGGAGGTCATGCGGCCCGACTCGATCTTCGACAGGTCCAGCACGTCGTTGAGGATCGCCAGCAGGTGCTCGCCGTTGCGGCGGACCGTCTGCACGTAGTCCTGCTGCGTCTGGTCGTCGTGGCCCGGCTCGGCGAGCAGGTCGGCGAAGCCGAGGATCGCGGTCATCGGCGTGCGGACCTCGTGGCTGACGCTGGCCAGGAACGCGCTCTTGGCCTGGCTGGCGGCCTCGGCGGCGTCGCGCTGCTCGTTCAACTCGCGTTCTTTTTCCGCCTCGTCCGCCGCGATCCGCCGGCACAGGTACGTCCCCGCGCCCAGGATCAGCGTCATCCCGCAGATCGCGAAGCAGACCACCAGCAGGATCATCTGCGTGAAGTAGCCCGACAGCTCACGCCCGTGCGCCTCGGTGCGCTGCGCCGCGTTCGCGCGCAGGGTCCGCAGCGCCTGCTCGTAGGGGCGGTCGTCGATCCGCACCATCGCGTCAAGGACGTGGATGTCCCCGGACGCCCGTCCCGCGCCCGGGTTGTCTGCGAGGTAGTCGCGCGTCACGTCGGCGGCGGCGAGGTAGCGCCCGGCCATCTCGCGCAGCCGGGCGATCGCCGTCAGCTCCTCGGCGTTGAGCCCCCCGATCCGGGCGTAGCGGTCCAGCGCCGCGACGATCCGCCCGTGGTGCTCGCGCACCCCGTCGTAGTACCCCGCGTCCCCACGCAGCACGTAGTTCTTCAGCTCGTGGATCAGCCCCGTGTAGCCCATCTCCGCGGTGACCGCCTGGAGCTCTTCACGCTCGCGCACCACCGTCTGGTCGTACTCGGCCCAGCGCTGCTTGGCCTGCTGGAAGCCCAGCGTCGCCGTCAACACCACCGCCAGCAGCGCTAACGCGCCCAGCAGGTTGATCCCCATCATTCGGTTGGACAAGCTCATCGAGACGCTCCGCACTACCCGGAAAAACCGGCGGAACCCCCCAACACACAGACACAAGTTTTATCGGCAAGCCGGGCAGGCCGGTCCATCCGGATCCGAACCGGTGTAATAACCCGGACATGCATTAGAATGCGAACCCACCCGCAGGAGACGAACGCATGGCAGGCCACAGCAAATGGGCCAATATCCGACACCGCAAGGGCCGACAGGACGCCAAGCGCTCCAAGATCTGGTCCAAGTGCAGCCGCGCGATCATCGTCGCCGCCAAGGCCGGCGGGGGCGACCCGGCCATGAACCTCAACCTCCGCTACGCCATCGACGAAGCGAAGGCCCAGAACATGCCCAAGGACACCATCGCCAAGGCCATCGACAAGGGCACCGGCGGGGGCGACGGCGCGGACTACGAAGAGATCCTCTACGAGGGCTACGGGCCCAACGGCGTCGCGCTGCTCATCGAGATCCTCACCGACAACCGCAACCGCACCGCCAGCGAACTCCGCAAGGTCTTCGAGAAAGGCGGGGGCAACCTCGGCGCGACCGGCTGCGTCGCCTACAACTTCGAGAAAAAGGGCGAGGTCTACGTCGAGAAGGCCTCAGCCGAGGAAGACAAGGTGATGGAGATCGCGCTCGAGCACGGCGCCGAGGACATCGCCGACGACGGCGAGGCCTGGCGCATCGTCACCGACCCCGCGTCGTTCATCGCGGTCAAGGACGCGCTGCAAAGCGCGGGCATCGAGCCCGCCGACGCGTCGATCAGCATGATCGCCGGCACCACCGTCGAATGTGTCGGCAAGGACGCGGAGAAGGTGCTCAAGCTCGTCGAGGCGTTCGAGGACCACGACGACGTGCAGAAGGTCCACGCGAACTTCGACATCCCCGACGAGGAGATGGCCCGGATCGAGGGGTGAAGGGTGTTAGGTTTGTCTTCGTCGCCGGTATGGTGGGCGGGGGCAACTGAAAGATAAACACCGAGGATCAAGCGATGCAACGGATTCGCCGCGTTCGGATGATGTTATTGCTGTTCGCCTTGATCACCGCGGCGCTCGTGCTGCACGGCGGGCACGCGGCGGCCGACGACGCGCCGCCCCAGCGCCCCAACGTCGTCTGGATCATCGGCGAGGACATGGGCCACCAACTGGGCTGCTACGGCTACCCCATCGCCACGCCCAACATCGACCGCCTCGCCCGCGAGGGCACGCAGTACACCCGCGCGTTCTGCTCCTCGCCGATCTGCTCGCCCAGCCGCTCGGCGTTCACCACCGGGATGTACGCGACCACCATCGCCGCCCACAACCACCGCACCGCCGAAGCCGACAAACAGTGGCTGCCCGAGGGCGTGAAGATCGCCCCGCACTGGTTCGCCGAGCACGGCTACCACACGTCGCTGCCCTACAGCACGAAGAAGGATTGGAACTTCCATGCCGCCGGCCCGCACTACGACAGCCGGGACTGGAACGACCGCGCGCCCGGCCAGCCGTTCTTCGCGATGTGCAACTTCACCGAGCCGCACCGGTGGGTCTGGGCGCAGTGGCCCGAGCTGGGCTTCCACCACGACCCGGCGACCGTGCCCGTCCCGCCGATCTACCCCGACCTGCCGGTCATGCGGCAGAACATCGCCAAGTTCATGGACTTCATCGTCGAGCTGGACCGCAAGGTCGGCCTGCTGCTGGACCGGCTCGAAGAAGAAGGCGAGCTGGACAACACGGTGATCTTCTTCTTCGGCGACAACGGCCGGACGATCTACCGCGGCAAGCAGTGGCTGTACGACGAGGGGATGAGCGTGCCGCTGATCGCGCGGTACCCCGGCGTGTTCGAGCCGGGCAGCGTCAACGACGAGCTGATCTCGCTGATCGACCTCGCGCCGACCTCGCTCGCGCTCGCCGGGCTGCCCGTGCCCGAGACGATGCAGGGCCGGGTCATCGCCGGCGAGCGCGCCGACCCGCCTGCCGACTACGTCTTCGCCAGCCGGGACGTCTCGGACCAGACCGACGACCGCATCCGCGCGGCCCGCGACAAGCGCTACAAGTACATCCGCAACTACCGCCCGGAGATCGGCTACCCCGGCTCGCCCTACGTCGTGCGGACCCACCCCGAGTACACCGAGGCCCGCGAGGCGTTCGAGCGCGGCGAGCTCAACCCACAGCAGTCGCTCTACTTCCAGAGCCGCAAGCCCGTCGAGGAGCTGTACGACACCCTCGCCGACCCGTGGGAGACGCGCAACCTCGCCGACCGGCCGGAGTACCGGGCGGTCCTCGAACGGATGCGCGGTGCGCTTGACCGTTGGATCGTCGAGTCCGGCGACGTCGTGCTCAACGAACGCTGAGATCGCGTGCGAGAAGTGAGAAATACAGCCGGGGACCTACGGGCCCCGGACGCGCAAGCAGCCGGCTGTTGCTACGCCACGCCTGTTCTCGTGCCCGGCGTCCGTAGCCCGCCGGCTGTTTCAAGCTGCTCGTAATCGTTCTACCGCCGTCGGCGCAGCCCCATCGCCGCGCCCAGCGCCAGCAGCGTCAGCGACGCGGGCTCGGGGACGAGAGCAATGCTGACGTATCCGTCACGACTTCCGCCGAAGCTGTCTAAACCGGCGATCAGTTGTGCGTCTAATGCGCGGGCATCGACATACGATCCACCGCCTTGACCACCACCATCCCCCACGCCCCCATCACCGCCTTCGTATCCGCCCCCGCCCCCACCATCACTCGCGGCATATGCGCCACCGCCCCCGCCAAAACCGCCAGCACCCGCGTCTTCTCCGAATCCGCCATCATCATTCAAGCCGCCGGCTGCACCGTTGAGATAGCTGAGCCCGCCGCCTCCACCGAAAACACCGCTTTGCCCGTTGCCGCTAAACCCGCCGCCGCCAGCAGCACCACAACAAGCATCGGTAGAACCCCCGTTCGTCCCCGCAGCGCTATCCCGCCCCCCACCGCCGGGCTCATTGAAGCCGCGACCGCCGCCCCCGCCGGCAACGACCAAGGGTGCCTGGCCTTCGCTCAAAACGATGAAGCTCCCCCCGCCCCCGCCGCCAGCGTTACCGAAAAAATTACCCGTGCCACCTACAAGAATAGACAACTCGCTGCCCGAGGTGAGTTCAAATATTCCCATGGCGGTGGCCCCGAACCCGCCTGCGCTTCCGTCAGCACCGATCGCGGTGAGCCGGTACTGCCCTGTTGCTGAGATGGTGTGGCGGACGACCGATCCGGTGAAATTGAATTCTGTGACCGGCATCGGTTCTGCGCTGATCCGCTCTGTAACAAACAACGACGCCACAGCCAACAAACAAGCAAGGCGTTGGGGTACTTTCATGATTCGTCCATTCATCATCATGGCCTTTGCAAGGGAACAAGCGTTGTACATGGGCATTCAGCGAAGCCGACCTCGCATGAAAGCCAAGCCACTGATGAGCAGCAGGCCGGCTGAGGTCGGCTCGGGTACGGCAGCGGCATTGGGCCCGGTGAAGCCGGAGATGGCGACACCCAGGTCGGTGTCATCGACGTCGCGGTCGAAGTCGGTGTCCCCGGTCGCGAGGGTTTTGCCTGTGCCGTCGGGGCCGTTAAAGTTCGAAATCATGACACCCAGATCGGTGTCGTCGATATCACCGTCACCATCGGTGTCGCCGGGGATGATGAGGGTGATATGGGTGAGGACGGCCTCCTCCTGTTCGAGGGAAGGCGGCGCGGCCGATGCAAGAATCGGTGTGTTAGTCAGCGGGAATAGCTGGGTGTTGCTGGGCGAGCCGACGACGACGTCGGTCAGATTGTAGATCGCGTCGGCGACCTCCAGCCCTGCAACGACATTGCCGAACACGGTAAACCCGTCGCCATCGGAGGTATCCAACACACTGTTCGTGTCGCTAAGGTTGATGAACCACTGGCTGGTCGCGCTGTTGGGGTTGCCGCCCAGCCGGGCCATCGCAATCGTGCCCCGGAGATTGGATTGGTTGAATTCGTTGGCGATGGGCGGGTCGGTGGGGATCGCATTGAACTCGCCGTAGTGAATGAGGCCCTGCTGGCTCAGCGTGTTTTTGGTGCTCCCATCGGCAAGGTCCGCGACGACCCCGGTGTTCTCAAGCGTAAACCCGCCGCCCTGGATGACATCGACCCCGGCGTTCGAGATCCTTGCGGTACGATGGATGACCGAGTTTTCGTAGTCGCCGTCGCTGAGGTACTTCAGGAAGTTTGTGACTGTGCCCGGGGCTGCGTCGGGGGTTAGTTCGACGTAGATATTTCCCAGCGGCGTGGCGATCTGAGCGATCTGGGCCTGAGTGCTGATCTGTGAAACACAAGACAGCACGGCAACGATCGCGGCACTAACGATCCGCGCGGGACGGTACTTCAAGGGGCTTTCTCCACTGTTCCTCGACCATAGCCCGCACTGTCGCTCGAGCCGCGATAACTACTTCAGGTTAGCAGCGCACCCGCCCCCGCTCAAGCGCGACGCTTTCGGATTCATCCCGGCTCGTTCCGTGGGGTCGCAAGCTCCACCACGGACACCCGGTGAGTGTGAGTTTGGGCAACCTGCTACCGCCTGCGGCGAAACCCCATCGCCGCGCCCAGCGCCAGCAGCGTCAGCGACGCGGGCTCGGGGACCGCGGCGGGGGGGGTGGCGTAGTCCTTGGGCCCGGTGAAGCCGGCGATGGCGACGCCCAGGTCGGTGTCGTCGACGTCGCCGTCCAGGTCGGTGTCGCCGGTCGCGATGGTCTTGCCGGTGCCGCCGGGGCCGTTGAAGTTTGCGATGATGACGCCCAGGTCGGTGTCATCGACGTCGCCGTCGCCGTCGGTGTCGCCGAGCACGCGCAGGTTGGTGAAGACGAAGTCGCTGATCGCGACCCCGCCGCCGGTCCACGAATCGAGCAGGGGCAGGTCGGAGAAGATGACGTTGTTCGGCGGGGGGTTGCCGTTGGTGAGCGTGATGACCTGGAGCTGCTCGATCGTGTCGACGACGTCCATGCCCTGGATGACCTCGGCGAAGACGGTGAACCCGCCGTTCTGCGTGTCCAGGTTCGAGGTCGGCCCGCTGCCGTTGTTGTCGGCGGTGTTGACGAACCAGTTGCTGGTCGCGGTGTCCGGCCCGCCGCCGTTCTCCGGCCCGATCTTCGCCATCGCGACGGTGCCGCGGACGTTGGATCGGCTGGGGTCGAACTCGTTGACGATCGGGTCGAACTGCGGCACGACGTCCAGGCCCGGCCCGGCGCTGAGCGTGAACCCGCCGCCCTGCACGATGAAGCCCGGCACCGAGCGGTGGAAGAACGTCGTGTCGTAACGCCCGCTGCCGATGTACCGCAGGAAGTTGTCCACCGTCACCGGCGTCTCGGTGTTCTTCAGCTCCATCGTGTAGCCGCCCACGGGCGTGGCGACCTCGACCCGCGTGTTCGCGTGGGCGGGCGACAGGGCGGGCAGCACGGCCGCGATCGCGGCGCCGAACATCGGCAGGGGGCGGGTCTTCAAAACGCTTCTCCGGGGTTCCTCGCTCGGTCGGTTGGGTCGGCACGGTCGGCCCACCTCGACAGCAGAAGCATAGCACCCCTGTCAAGCCCGGCGGGGCCCAGCGCCCGATTCCCGCCGATTCCGCGGGGTCTGGCCCGGTTGTGACGCCTGCCCGCGGTAAGCTGGGGCAATTGACCGCGCCGCGCGAACCGCCCGCCCGCTCGCGCGTCTGACTGCGTATGCCGACCGACCGCCGACCCGCCCGGACAAGGGAGCAACCCATGCCACGCCCGACCGCCCGCCTCCGACCCGACCACGCCGTGCTCTACGCCGCCCTCGTCGCGGTGCTGATCGCCCTGGCCCTGCCGCTGACCACGCTGCACGCCCAGCCCGACGACGGCGACGCGCCCGCGCCGCCGGCCCGGCCCGCCAACCCCCCGATCCTCATCGAGTGCCCCGGCCCCGCCGGCCACGGCAACCCCGGCCCGCCGCCGTTCGCCCAGCAGCCCGACGAGCCGGTCGCCGAACAACCCGTCGCCGAACCCAACGAGCCCGCCGAGCAAGCGCCCACCCTCACCGACCAGCTCGGCGGCGAGGACCGCTACCTCACGCACCTCGCGACCGACAAGCCCATCTACCGCGAAGGCGAAACCGTCTACGTCCGCGGGACGATCCTGCACGCGATGAGCCGCAAGCCGTTCGACGACCGCCGGGCGGAGATCGAGCAGCTCGACCAACAGATCCAGGCCCTGGAGCAGGGCGATGTCGACGCGCACAACGCGCTCTGGCAGCGCCGCGCCCAGCTCCAGCAGCAGGCCAACCTCGCCCCGATGATCGAGATCAAAGACGCCAAGGGCGCGACGATCACGTCCGGCCAGGCCCGCGTCGAGGACAGCGTCTTCGGCTTCGCGTGGACCGTGCCCGACGGACAAGCCGGCGGCGAATACACAATCAAAGTGACCCACCCCTGGTCCGGCCTCGCGCCCGCCGAGCGGATGTTCGACATCCGCGCCTATCGCGCCCCGCGCATCCGCAGCCAGATCGAATTCCTCAAGGACGGCTACGGCCCGGGCGACACCGTCGTCGCCACACTGCAGGCCACGCGGGCCGAGGGCGGCGTCCCCGAAGGCGCCAAAGTCACCGCGATCGCGCGCGTCGACGGCGTCGAGGTTGCGCGCGTCGAGACGATGGTCCGTGAGACAGGCCGGGCCGAGGCACGCTTCGACCTGCCCGACACGATCGCCCGCGGCGAGGGCTCGCTCGCCTTCGTCATCGAGGACGGCGGGGTCGTCGAAACCGCCAGCAAAACCCTGCCGATCCTGCTGCAAACCGTCGACCTGCAACTGTTCCCCGAGGGCGGCGACCTCGTCGCGGGCGTCGAGAACCGCGTGTACTTCGAGGCGAAGACGCCTTATGGCAAGCCGGCGGATATCAAGGGCGTTGTTTTGAACCGCGGAGGCGCGGCGGTCGCGGAGTTTGAAACCACGCACGAAGGGCGGGGTGTATTCTCGTTCGCGCCGCGACCAGATGAAGCGTACACGCTCCGCGTGACCGAACCGGCGAGCGTGACACAGGTGTTTGAGTTGCCCGTGGCGTCAAACAAAGGGTTGTCATTCAATATCGATCAATCCGTCTTTGCGCATGATGAACCGATTGTTTTTGTGCCACAAGGCAGCTTGCTCGATCTGGCCAATGACGATGATCTCGAGCGGGCTTTGGACGATGAGCCAGAAATCTTCCGAGTCGTACTTGCTCAACGTGAGGAAACGTTGGCGGAACTCGATGTTCCGATGCATTTGGTCAGCCAATTCACACCCGTCGTTTTTCAATCAGATGCTTCCGAAGCGATTCTAGATACGTTGGAAGTCAGATTCCCCGACTCCGCCACCGGCATCCTCACCGTCACCGCGTACGACGCCGAAGGCAACCCGCTCGCCGAGCGTTTGATCTACCGCGCACCGAAGTATCAGGTGAACATCGCGATCGAGCCCGACTCGGCGCAGTACACGCCGTCGGGCCAGGTGCAGCTCACGATCAAGACCACCGACGCGGAAGGCAACCCCGTCTCGGCCGTCGCGGGCGTGACGGTGACTGATGATTCGGTTTTAGAGATGATCGAGACGCGCGAGCAGGCGCCGACGCTGCCGGCGATGGTCTTCCTCGAGCCCGAAGTACAAGACCTTGCCGATGCGCACGTGTACCTGGACCCGAACAACCCCGACGCGGCGGAGCAGCTCGACCTCTTGCTCGGCACGCAGGGCTGGCGGCGGTTCGCGCTGGTGAACCTCGAAGCATTCATCGCCGAGCACGGCGACGACGCCCGACGCATGCTCGCGCTGCGCGTGCCCGTGCAGCAGGAGATCGCCCGCATGCGGCGGCTGGCCCGCGCCGGCGCGGTGGCGGCGAACGACGCGGCGGTGCCCGAGGCCTTCGCCCTCGACGCCGCCGCCCCCGGCGAGGCCGAGGCCCTGGTCGAAGCGCTGGGTGCCGAGGCGGACGACAAGGCGCTGGCCGACCCCGCCGCACCGCCCGCGAACGAGCCGCTGGACCTCCAGGCCGCGCTCGAGCAGGCGGCGCAGGACGAGGCCGGCGGCGCGCTCTTCGAAGACGCCGACCGCGCCCAGCTCCGCCGCATGCCGCAGATGGTCTTCGTCCGCGAGTACGCCCACCAACAACCGGCCGGCAAGCCGTTCGGCGAGCGCTCGGACTTCACCGAGACCGTCTACTGGTCCGCCGCGACGAAAACCAACGAGTCCGGCGTCGCGACGATCACGTTCGACCTTTCCGATAGCGTCACCAGCTTCCGCGTCAAGGCCGATGCATTCACGCAAGGCGGCGCGCTAGGCGCGGGCACGACGCTCATCGAGTCCGTCCGCCCGTTCTACGCCGAGCCCAAGCTCCCGCTCGAACTCACCGCCGGCGACACCGTCCTGCTGCCTATCGCGGTCGTCAACAACACCGCGCAGCGGCTCGGCGTCGAGTTGATCGTCAACAAGCTCGGCCAGGCCGGCACCGTCACGCTCGAACCGATCGCGCTGGGCGCCGACACGCGCGGCCGCACGCTCCACGAGCTGGTCATCGGCAACACGTTCGGCGACCTCGCGTTCAACCTCGAAGCACGCGCAGGCAATCTCTTTGATACGAACAAACGCTCGCTCCGCGTCGTGCCCAAGGGCTTCCCCATCGACGACGGCTCCGGCGGGATGCTCCAGCCCGACGGCGAAGCGTCTGATGAAATCATCATCCCCGACACCGTCGTGCCCGGCTCGCTCACCGCGTCCGTCACCGTCTACCCCACGCCGATGGCCAACCTCACGGAGGCCCTCGAAGCGCTCATCCGCGACCCGTACGGCTGCTTCGAGCAGACCTCGTCCACCACCTTCCCGCTGGTCATGGCCCAGCAGTACTTCCTGTCCCACCAAGGGATTGACCCCGCGCTGATCGCGCGATCGCAGGAAAAACTGGACGCCGGCTATCAACGCCTGATCGGTTTCGAGACTGAACAGAATGGTTACGAATGGTTCGGCGCAACCCCGCCGCACGAAGCGCTCACCGCGTACGGCCTGTTGCAGTTCAACGAGATGAAACAAGTGATGGACGTCGATCAGCAAATGATCGACCGCACCGCCGACTGGCTCTTGTCGCGCTGCAATGACGATGGATCGTTTGAGTTGGACAGCAAGGCGCTCGACAGCTTCGGCCGGGCCCCGCAGGACACGACGGACGCGTACATCGTCTGGTCGCTGCTCGAAGCGGGGTACGGCCTGATCAAGGTCCAGAAGTCGGTTGACCTCGTCCTTGAGAAGGCGCGCAGCGGCGACGATGCGTACATCATCGCGCTGGGCGCGAACATCGCGCAACTCGCCGCGGAGCAGGACGACCTGCTGCGTGACAGCCAGCCGAGCCCGTACCACGCGTCCGCTCAAGCATTGCGCGCCAAGCTCGCAAGCAAACTCAACGACGACGGCTTTGTCGACGGCGCCGTCACCAGCATCACGCGCTCCGGCGGGGACGCGCTCAACATCGAGACCACCTCGCTGGCGATCCTCGCCTGGCTGCGTGATGACGCCTACACGCCACAGGTTGAAACAGCCATCCTCTGGCTGACCGAACGCTGCAAGCAGGGCCGGTTCGGCTCGACGCAGTCCACTGTGCTCGCGCTCAAGGCGATCGTCGAATACGACAAGGCGCGGTCCACCCCCAAGGCACCCGGCGAGCTGATCCTCGTCGTCGACGGCCAGCCCGTCGGCGAGCCGGTCGCGTTCGATCAAGAAACGAAGGGCGCGATCAAGCTGCCCGCGTTCGGCGCGCTGCTCACGCCGGGCCAGCACACCGTCGGCGTGCTGATGGACGGCGGCAGCAAGATGCCTTATTCCATCGCGATCAACTACTTCGCCGACACGCCGGCGAGCAGCGCGGACTGCAAGCTGCGGATCGAGACGGCGCTGACCGCCGAGCAGGACGAGCAGGGCGTCGGCATCGTTCAAGAAGGCGAAACGACCGAGGTCAGCGTCACCGTCACCAACGTCACCAAAGGCGGCCTGCCCACCCCCATCGCGATCGTCGGCATCCCCGGCGGGCTCGAGCCGAGCTTCGATCAGCTCAAGGAACTGGTCGATGCGGGCACGATCGCGTCGTTCGAAGTGATCGGCCGGGACGTCGTGCTGTACTGGCGCGAGATGGCCCCGGAAGCCGAGGTCCAACTCCAGATCCGCTGCACCGCCGCCGTGCCCGGCACGTACACCGGGCCGGCGTCGCGTGCGTACCTCTACTACACCGACGAGCACAAGCACTGGGCCGACGGGCTGAGCGTGACGATCACGCCGAGGGATCAAGAGTGAGCGAAACGTGAGCGGGTGACGCGCAGCGTCCCGCGCGATCGGGGTTTAATCCTCACGCAAAGGCGCGAAGGCGCAATGCTCAAGGCAATCGTGGCTAGCCAATCATCGGTGCGGCGATCCCGCAGCATGCCTCAAAGCAGGCACGCTGCGGGCTTTTTTTGTTTTTTACGATGTTCAGCATCAGTGCCATCTGTCAAAAATCGGTGGGCTTGATGGTCTTGGGCTTCGCGCCTCCACGCCTTTGCGTGAGGCCGACACGCGGATTCAGTCCACCTTCACCACCACCAGCGTCAGGTCGTCGTTCGCGTCGCGGTCGCCGCGGTGGTCGTCGACGTGCGCGACGACGCGGTCGATCGCGCGGTGCGCGGTGAGCCCGGCGGTGTCGCGGAGCGCCCGGTCGAGCCGCGCCCGGCCGAAGCGCTTGCCGTCGGCGTCCATCGCGTCGGTCACGCCGTCGGTGTGCAGGAGCAGCGTGTCGCCGGGCCGCAGGTCGATGACGCCCTTGCTGAAGGCGGTCTGTTCGAGCACGCCGACGACCATCCCGCCGACGTCCAGCGGCAGGATCTCGCCCTGGCGCAAGAGCAGCGCCGGCTCGTGCCCGGCGTTGCAGTAGGTCAGCCGGCGGGACCGGTGGTCGATCGTGCCGTACCACAGCGTGGCGAACTCGTTGTCCAGCGTGTCGCGGTACAGCGCCTGGTTGACGCGGGCCACGACGACGTCCAGGTCGTAGAGGTCGTGGGCGTAGGCGCGCAGCGACGCGCGGACCGACGCCATGAGCAGCGACGCCGCGACGCCCTTGCCCACCGCGTCGCCGACGGCGATGCCCGTCGCGTTGGGCAGGTCGATGAAGTCGTAGAAGTCCCCGCCCAGGTCCTGCGAGGGGACGTAGGTCGCGGCGACCTGGACCCCGGCGATCGTCGGGGGCCTGCGCGGGAGCATGCGCTGCTGCACGCCGCGCGCCAGCCCGACCTGCCGGGCGAGCGCTTCGTTCTGCCGCCGCGCCGCGTCGAGCTGCGCCCCACGGATCGCGGTCGCCAGGAGCTGGGCGATCGCGCGGACCAGGTTCTCTTCGAACCCGCTGAACCGCCGGGGCTGTTCGGTGAACAATTGGATCGTGCCGATGCCTTTGTCCTGGACCATCAGCCCGGTGGAGAGCATCGACGTGATGCCCGCGGCTTTGCAGTCCTCGGGGTAGTAGCTGCGCGGGTCGGCGGTCATGTCCTGGATGTAGACCATCTCGCCATTGAGCGACTTGCGGGTCAGCTCGCTCTTGTTGACCAGCGTCTTGCCCTTGTCCGCGAGGTGTGGGTCGATGCCGTGGATCGCGCGGGCGTCGAGCTCGGGCTTGCCGTCGTCGGCCTGGCGCAGCAGGCGGATGACCACGGCCTTGACGTTCATCACGCGCGCGACCGCGTTCGCCGCGGCGTCGAGCGTCTCTTGCGGGCTGGCCTGGTCCGACAGCAGCGTCGACAGCTCGTAGAGCACGCGCAGCTCGCGGATCCGCTGGCGGTTCTCGTGCTGCTCGTAGCAGAGCTGGGCGATCGAGCTGGCCATGAGAAAGATGAAGCCCAGCGACGCGCCGGTCGTCGCGGTGTACGCGTTCTCCGCCGCGGTCAGCAACTGCTCACGCGCTTCACCTTCGATGCCGTGCTTAGCGCACAGCCCGGCGAGCGCGTCGCGGTGCTCGGCGGTGAGGCCGTGGTCCGGCTCGATCTCGTGCGGGCGGACCAGGATCGACCCCAGCTCGACCCCGCCGACGGTGATCGGCGCGCGCAGCGACCCGTCGGGCTCGCGCTCGGTGACGGTGAGCTCCTCAAATGCGCGGTCCGCCTCGGTCCGTGCCGGCAGGTCCGTCGGCCGGGTGACCGGCTGGCCTTGCGCATCGAGCACGCGCATCTGCAGTCGGGCGAAGCTGGTGAACGAGTCCTGCAGCTCCTGCAGCGTGCCGGGGTCGATGAAGTCGGTGAGCGTGAGCTCGGCCGACGTGTCGGGCTGGATCGCGGGGGTGGTCACAACAAGTCCAAACAAAGCGGGCCCCGCGACGGGCGGGGCCAGGGCAGCGAGGTCGAGATTGTACGGCGGTCGGCGGCCCGGGTCTCTTCTACAAGACTTGCTGAACGTGCGAGGGCTTGTGTGAAGCGGTCCAGGCGGGGTCTCACGCAGAGGCGCAGAGGCGCGGAGCAAGGCAAGGGGCTCACGCCAAGGCGCGGAGGCGCAAAGGGCAAGGTGTTGGGTCCACAGATTTCACCGATGACACAGATTCAAGGCAACGTGGAACCGGTTGACGAATCCGTGCCGATCCGTGTTCATCCGTGGCAGCACATGCCTTGAGCTTTGCGCCTCTGCGTGAGACAAAACGCATCACAACAAGCGCATCACTCGTCGCCTTCCGCGTCCTCGCCGTCGATCCAGATCGATCGCAGCACGGGCATGAGCGGGTCGCGCGGGGCCTCGGCCTCGGCGACGGCCAGGCCGAACTCGATCAGCGGCGGGGCCTCGAGCTGGTAGCCAAGGTACGCGAGCACCAGGCCCGGGTCGGCGGATCGCTCGTTGTCGTTGATCAGCTTCTGCAGCCGGCCTTGCAGCCAGCGCAGCCGATCGGTCTCGGGCATCAGCTTGGTGTCGTAGCGCAGGGCGATGAGCTCGGGGTGGTCGGAGAACAGCCCGCGGAGGTTGAACGCGGCCGAGCGGATCATGCCCGCGCCCATCTGGCTGTGGATGAGCCCGGCCTTGGCCAGCGGGTCGCCGTTCGTTTCGCGCAGGACCTGGCGGTACACGTTCTCGGCCATGGTGTAGTTGCCCGCGGCCAGCTCCTGCTCGCCGCGCGTCAGCAGCGTGTTGATCCGGTTGTCCCGGTCGCCGGCGAGGGTGACGACGCGCGGCAGCTCGTAGTCCAGGTCGGCCATGAGCTTGCCCAGCTCGCTGTCGGGGTCGATGCTGGGCAGGGGCTGGTCGAAGTCGACGCTGCCGTCGTCTTTGACCATGCCCAGCGAGATGCGCACCGCGGCCTCGCGGGCCTTGACGCGGGCGTCGAAGACCGCTTCGTCGGGCGCTTCGAGGATCTGCTCCCAACGCGGCTTATCGCGGGCCGGCGCGTCGGCCCCGCCGTCGTCGGCCGGCTCCTCGCCCTGGGCCTGGGCGAGGATGTCGGCGATGAGCTTGTCGTAGGGGTTCTCCGGCGCCTGTTCGGGCTGGGGCTGGCCATCGGGCCCGAAGACCTGCGCACGGATCGTGCGGGCCTGCTGGTCGGGGACGTTGTTTTCCCGGCCGGTGAGGTCGAAGGCCATCGCGGACTGGAGCTGGCTGCCCAGCTCGATCGACAGCGGGTCGCCGAGCAGGTCGGGCGTGTCGGGGCTGTTCGGGTCGCCGGGGCGTGTGCCTTCGATGCGGCTCTGGGTGGTGGTCGAGCGGTCGAGGTTCAGGGGGTCCAGCGGGTCGAGTTCGGGGTCTGGCGTGGGCGTGTCGTTGGTGCGGTCGCCGCGATCGATGAGCCCGGTGTTGACGTCCAGGGGGTTGAAGCGGACGCCGGTGAGCGGCGAGGCGTCGATGCTGACCAGGCCGTTGGGCGTCTGCACGAGCCCGAGCCGGTCGCCGGTGGTGAGGGTGGACGGGTCGGTGATGCCGGAGACGGCGACGAGCCCGCCGCCGCTCTGGCGGAAGGTGACGACGCCGGACTGGGGGTCGTAGAGGGTGCGTGTGGAGAGCCCGAGCCCGGAGCCGACCTGGTAGCCGGGGACGTTGGTGGTGGGTCGGGTGACGATGACGCGGTCGCCGCGGCTCTGGACGCCGAGGCCGACGGCGCCGGGGGACGAGTAGATGCTGTCGCGTCGGAAGTTGAACAGCGCATCGCTGCCGAGCGCGCCCTGGAACGAGCCGGCGGCGGTGTAGCCGACGGCGTCCTGGAACGCCCGACCCCCGCCGACGTTGCCGGTGATCAGCAGGTTGCGCGCCCGGTAATCGACCTGCTGGCCCGGCTGGTTGTAGCCGCCCGAGCCGACCTGCTGGTTGGCGTCGTGGGCTGCGCCTTGCTGGGCCTGGACCTGGCCGAGCGCGGGGGCCCCGGCGAGGGCGGCGGCGAGCAGGGCGGCGGTCGTCAGCGGGCGGGGGTTGCCGGTCATCACGGGGCTCCAGTCAAAAGACGAGGCGGGGACAGCTTCATTATAGGTCGGCCCGGCCGACCCACGAAGGGATCATCGGCCGATTGGCCACGCACCCGCTGCGCATAACCCGCGCGGGCCCTCACTTGTTTCAGACGCGGGGCGGCCCGGCCGTGTTCCCCGCGAACGGCGACGCCCGGTCCCGGCCAGCAAGGCGTCAATCCCCCAGCCGAGCCGACTCGGGCCGTTCGGGGTCCTGCGCCTCGCGGGCGTCGACCGATTCGAGGCAGAAGACGATGCGGTCGATGTTGAACCGCTGGCTCCGGCCGGAGATCGCCAGGGCGTAGGTCTCGCCTTGCTTGAAGACGTAGCGGGGGATGCGCTTGTTGTTGTGCCCGCCCAGGTCCAGGGTGTTGGCCCAGCCCCAGCCGTCGGCCGAACCGCCGAAGAGCTTGGTGTCCTGCCGGAGGACCGAAAGCGGGGCGTCGTCCTGGTGGCGGTTGCCCGCGTCGTCGGTCGCGCGGTAGTCGCCCTCAACGCGGACGTACGCGTCGTTGCACTTGTCCGGCTTCTCGCCCGCCAGACGCTTGTGCGCCCGCAGGTGCAGCCGGTACGTCCCCGCCGTCTCGATCTTGAAGTAGTACACCATCATCGACCCCGGCGGGCCGCCCGACGGGCCGTTGCCCGTGTACTCGATGTGCCCCTCCCCGGTGTAGCCCTCCACGTCGCGCTTGCCCGTCCACCGGCCCGGCCGCGACGCCGAGCTCTCCGCCTCGATGATCAGGACGCCGTCGGCCTCGACGAACACCGGCCCGCGCGCCCGCTGGGCCAACGCCTGATCACCCGCCAGCGAAACGACCGCCAACAACACCAAACCCAGGCAACACCAACGCATGGAAACCTCCCTCAAGATGAAGCGGACGGCTTTGGCCACCCGACGCGATCCGCAGCACGTCAAGGATAACGCGCCGATCCGCTGGGCCACAAGGGTTTATACCGATCCCTTTTTGAGCTTGCGTCTTTTTGACAGAGCACGAAGCGTAAGCGAGTGCCTCAAATCGCAGGCAATTCGTGGCACTCGCTTACGCTTCATGCTCTGATAAGGCGTGCGTCAGTTCAAAACGGGGTACGTACTTAGTCCTCACCCGCCTGCGTGTCGCCTTGGAACCGCCAGCCCTCGAGCGGGCCCTCGATCTCGGCGAGCTCGATCAGCGCCGCGTCGAACGCCTCGGCGTCGAGGATGCAGCCCGCCGTCGCCGCCGCGTCGGTCGCGAACGCGCTCGGGCCCTTGACGCAGCAGTACCGGCTGCCGGTGACGCCCAGCCCGGTGCGCGGGTCGACGACGTGGGAGTACCGCACGCCGTCGATCTCGACGAAGCGGAACGCGTCGCCCGACACCGACACCCCGCCGTTGCGGTGCCAGAACGACAAGCCCGCCTCGCCTTCGTCGCGCGGGAAGTCCGCAATGTGGATCGGCCAGCCCGCCAGCCCCGGCGGGGGGTCGCCCAGCGCCAGATCACCGCCCGCACGTACCTGCGCAATCGTCAGCCCACGACGCGCCAGCACCGCCAACGCACGGTCGGCGATGTACCCCTTCGCGATCCCGCCCAGGTCCAGCCACGCGCCCGGCCGGTCCAACCGAGCCGTCTGCGCCGCTTCATCGAGGTGCAAGTGCTCCATCCCCACCAGCGGCCGGTGACGCTCGATCGCTTGTTCCGGCGGCAGCTCGCGCCGCTCACGGCTGATCCGCCAGAGCTGGGTGAACGGCTTGGCCGTGATGTCAAACGCCCCGCCCGTCGCGTCGTGGACCTGCTTAGCGCGCACCAGCACCGGCCAGAGGTCGTCCGACACCGGCCGGGCGTCGTCGGTATCGGCGCTGGCGAACCTGGCGAGCTGCAACAGCTCGCTATCGGGGAACGACTCGGGGTAGTCGCTCATCACCGACTCCAGCCGGGCCATCTCGTCGAACGCCGCGGTTGCCGCGACTTCGGCTTCCCGCTCGTTGTCCGCGTAGACCGTGATCTGCACCGCCGTACCCATCAGCCGACGCTCGAACGAGAACCGTGAAAACCCGACCCGCTCCGCGACCCCATCCGCGTACGCGAGCGCCGCCTCCGGCTCCGCGGGTGTCGGCTCCTCAATCGCCTCATTCGCCACGACAGGTAACGCAAACAGGGCCCAACACAACCAGATCAATCCATGTTTTTGAAGCATCGCTGTATCACCCCGCGCATCGCGCGCATCCTTGGTCATGCATCTTACGCCCGCCCCGCGCAGGAGCGGAAGGACGTAACAGACGCCGAAGCGATACATCGCAAAGGACGAAAGTATGAAGCATTCGGCAGTTCCAATACTCTGGCTTAGCAGCGTATTGCTGGTATTAGGTATCGGCTGCGAAGATCGTACACCCGAGCTCCAAGCCCCGAACACGCCCCAGGTCACACCCAAAGATGAGCCAGCGAAACCCGCTGACTCAGCGTTGACTCTCCCAAAGCAATTTACCGACCGGTTGCGTTATCCCGCTTTTGCCGAGTCGGAAGACCCCGGACTTCGGCGCAAAGCCGAGCCCGCGTTCGAGATGGTTCTGATCCCAGGCGATCCGGAGCGTGGGATCAAGCCGTTCTATCTCTCCAAGAACGAGGTGCGCGGCGCAATGTTTTGGCCGATGGTCACAGGGCTCGGAATGGGCTGGGGGGACCATGAGATCCGAGACCGGTTTGGTTTTTGGCCGTCCGAGGTCACGATGTGGCTCTGGGAAGGCCAGCGGATTGTGGATGATTTCGAGAACCTGCCGGCGATCGCGATGAGCCGGACGGTTGCCGAACAGTATTGTGTCGAACTCAGCGCGATGACCGGCAGGCGCTATCGGCTGCCAACCGAGGCCGAGTGGGCACATGCTCAACGGTTGGCGGGTGGTATACCCAACGATCCAGAGAGGTTGCTTGCTGTTGCGGTGCTGAAAGGCAACGCCGATTACGGAGAGTTTGGGATCGAGCTCAAGCCCGCGCGGGTCGGATCGCTACCCGCCGATTCATTGGGACTGCACGACCTGCTGGGCAACGCTGCCGAGTGGGTCACCGACACGGGCAACGATCGCGTGGTGCGTGGCGGGCACTTTGACCTCCCGGCCGATCAACTCGTTACCGATTGGCGGGCCGTCGAAGACATTGAAGTGTGGAACGCGAGTTATCCGCTACGTCCTGTTTCCCGTGCTTTCTATCGCGACTTCTACTTCACCGGCATCCGCCTGTGCTGCGACGCCGACCAAGCACCGGCCGATGCGCAGGAGCCCTGAACCGCGCCTCTGTAACGCGTATTTTGCTTTCACGTCCTGCTTTTAATCGTCTATACTTGTTCGATTGCGGACCCGGCACGGCCCGGGTTGTTTTTTGGCGAATCGATCCTCCCCACCGGGACGCGTGATGAAGAAGCTGCTTGTTGGATTGGTCATTCTGGTCGCCCTGGGCGCCGGTGTCGGCGGGCTCGTGCTCGGCGGGCTGGCGTACAAGACCGCGTTCGAGTCCCAGGCGGTCACCGAGTTCAACGAAACCGTCGAGACCGACCTCTCCGAAGTCGCCGGCTACACCCCCGACGCCGAGGCGGGCGACCGCGTCGTCGCGCTGCAGAGCGAGATGCAGGGCGGCAACACCCAACTCATCTGGGAAGTCAGCAAGGTCCAGGGCGGTAAGGACTACGACTTCGACGGCACGTGGACCAGCTTGGGCGGCGCGGTCGTCTACAACCCCGAGGCCCAAACGCTCAAGGCCCTCGAAGTGGTCATCCTCATCAAGAGCTTCAACCAGTACGGCAGCGAACACCCCGCGCCCGGCGGGCTCATCAACACCGTGCTCGGCGTCGGCTCGGCCCCACCCACCGGCTTCGACCCCTGGTTCAACACGGAAGACCACCCCAACGCCGTCTTCACCGCCACCGAGTTCGTCGTCAAGGCCGACGGCGTCACCACCGACTACGCCAACGCGCCCGAGGGCTGGACGCACCTGATCAAGGGCAGCTTCGACCTCAACGGCACGACCGAAGCGTTGGCGATCCCCGCCGTCGTCGCGTTCGACGGCGACACCCTGACGATCGACACCGCCTTCACGATCAGCCGCGCGGCGTATGGCGTCGAGCCCAAGCGCCCGCTGCCCGGCTCGGTCGTCGACGACGAGGTCCTGCTCAGCGCGTCGGTCAAGGCCGAGCCCGACGCCGGGTTCGCGGTCGATGGCCTGGCGCAACTGATTAGCGACAACGCCACGCAGATCGCGGCGCAGTCCCAGACGATCGACCAGCTCAACAGCAAGCTCGCGGTGATGGCCGAAACACTTTCGTCGCTCGAGCGCCAGGTCGCCGCCGGCGTCGGCCCCGCCGCGCCCGCGGTCGATGTCGCCAACCTGCCCAAGACTTTTACCGACCAGGTCCAGTACCCCGGCAAGGACGCGCTGCCGTTCGACATGGTGCTCGTGCCCGGCGACCCCGAGGCCGGCGTCGCGCCGTTCTACATGGGCAAGACCGAGGTGACCTGGGCGATGTTCTACGACTGGGCCTACGGCTCGGACATCGACGCGAACACCTACGCCGAGCTGCAAGCCAAGGACCTCCGCCCCAGCCCGCTGTACGAGGACTGCGAGCAGCTCAAGCTCGGGCTGGGCAACCGCCCGGCGCTGAGCATGAGCCGGACCTCCGCCGAGGCGTTTGCGAAGTGGGTCAGCGAGCAGACGGGTAAGCCGTACCGTTTGCCGACGCAGGCGGAGTGGGAGACGGCGCTCAAGCTCGGCGGTGGCGTGCCCGAGTCGCAGGACGAGCTCTTGAAGCAGGCGGTGTTTATTGACAACGCCGAGGAGCAGTTCGACCCGCCGCTCCTGTTCCTGACCGCCGAGGTCGGCAAGCAGGCGCCGAACGCGCTGGGCATCCACGACCTGATCGGCAACGCCGCGGAGTGGGTCACGGACACGGGCGCCGACCGCGTCGTGCGTGGCGGTCACTTCCTCTTGGAGGCCAGCGAGTTCAACGCCGGCTGGCAGGACGTCGAGGAGCAGTCGGTCTGGAACGCGACCTACCCGCAATTGCCGCTCAGCCGGTTCTGGTACCGCGACGTGTATTACCAGGGGATCCGGTTGGTGTGCGATGTGCAGGGCGTGGAGTAGGGCTTGTCAGAGCACGACGCGTAAGCGAGTGGAACCAATGGTCAGTGATCTTTGATCTGTCCGCGCACTGACGCGCCTTGCTTTGACACGGCATTCCCCCTAACAAAAATTGCAATCACCCAACAGTCCGAAATCAGGGACCTGCTGCGGTACCAGTTGCTCTGGCTATCAAAGACTGTCAAAACGTGTACGAAAAGTATGCGTCGGATATCTTTGGAGCGGACGCTCCTGCCGAGCCACAAATCTGCTCCAGCTTGCGGCTCGGCAGGAGCCTCGCCCTCCCAGCAAGCCGACTTTTCGTACACGTTCTAAGGCGTGAATCCACGCCAGGCCTTGATAACGCGCCATAGCCCAATCAATAGACCGAGCAACGCCAGCCAGAGATAGCAAAAGCCGCAACATGAGACACCGTGACCAATCCAGTAGATCTCGGTGAGCAACCAAGCCACACCGATCAGTGCGACAATGAAAGTAGAGATGAGCGTGCCCTTGATTTCCCGGATGGCTTCGTGCCGGCGTTCTGCTGCGACGAGCGGGCGATAGGTCGTCGCGTCGAGTGGATCAAAATCGCGACCACACTCCGGGCAGCGGCTCGATTCCAAGTGCTTGAGCGGGTAGTCGCAGTCGAGGCAGTGCATCCAACCGACTCCCTACTCCCGATTCCCCACTCCCTGCATCACACAATCGCCAGCACCTCAAAGTGCTTGGTCCCCCGCGGCAGGTCGGCCTTAACCGTCTCGCCGATGCGGGCCTTCATCAGCGCCGCGCCCAGCGGGCTGGACGCGGTGACCTCGATCTCGTCGGCGTCGAAGTTGCCCGACGCCTCGCCGACGAGTTTGTACAGGTCCTCGGTGTCGTCGTCGGTGTCGCGCAGCTTCACCACGCTGCCGAGGAACACCATGTCGTCGGGCTTCTCGACGTCGTCGGCGACCTGCGTGTTGGCCAGGCGTTCTTCCAGCCGGCGGATCTCCGCTTCCTCGAGCCCCTGGTCGTCGCGGGCGGCGTGGTAGTCGGCGTTCTCCTTGAGGTCGCCTTGGTCGCGTGCTTCTTTGATCCGCTGGGCGATGACCGGGCGGTTGGCGATCAGCGCGTCCAGCTTGTTCTGCAGCGCCTCTTTTTCGTCGCGGGTCAGGAATTCCATGGGGTGCCCCCGTAGTCGTCGGTTCGGTTGGGCCCGCAACGAACCACGCCACGCGGGGCGTGGCGCATCGGCGGGCGGGGGTGGGTCTGGCCCGAGCGTGTCGGGCGAATGATTGTACCACACCCCGCGTGCGTGCCTTGTGTCTCAGCGCTTGCGTGCCAACGCCCGCTCGCCCAGCGCCCACAGCCCCAGCGCCGCCCAGCCCGACAGCGCGACGAAACCTACGAGCAGGATCTGCAGGTCCCATGGCGACACCGGCCCGCGTCCCGGCGCATCGGTCAATTCCCAGAACGCCTGGATCGGGCTGACGCGCATCGGCCAGCCCCCGCCGCCGCGCACGGCCAGCCACAGCGCGACCGGCTCGGCGAAGACCAGCGCGACGCACAGCGCCATGCCCAGCAGCCGAGCGCCCGCGCCCGGCCACAGCCGCGCCGCCGCGACGATCAGCGCGCTTACCGCTGACCACGCCACCACCGCCGCGTCCAGCCACGCCCCGCGCACCCAGGGCCAGCCGGCGATCAGGTGCAGCGACCAGATCACCGCCTGGTACACCAGGATCATCGCCAGCCAGTCGAAGAACACCTGCGCCGCGCCGCGCCCCGGCTCACGCCGGTCGACGCGCTGGCTCAAACGGAACGCCGGCCAGACCAGCATCAGCCCGATCGCCCCGGCGAAGAGCATCCACCGCACGCGCGGCACCGAGGTGTCGCTCACCCACGCCGACGCCCACGACCCCAGCAGCCAGAAGCACCAGCAGACGATGACCACGCGCAGCCCGCCGAGGTCGTCCGCCCGCCGGGGCGCCGCGGGCACGACCCACGCGGGGTCGTCGGCCGGCTCGTCCGGCTTCGGCGAAAGCCCCGCATCAACCCGCGTCGGATCGGTCATGGCGACATGCTAGCGCATCGGCCCCGGCGGTGCGCCGCAGCGCGTGACCACGCGGCCGCGATGCGCGCGTGTGCACTCGGATCAGTGCGCGTCGGGCGTGCTATGCTGGGTCATGCTTGGTGAACCGATCCGCCAGCCGGTCAGCGGGCCCGCCGACCTCGGGCAGACCCTGCTCAAGGGTGTGTTCTCGCAGACCTACCCCGCCGGGGTCCCGATCCAGCACACCTACGCGCTGCCGAATGAGCAGGCGCTTTTGATTTCTGCGCGGGGGGGTGTGGCGTTGACGGTGGACGAAGGCGCCGGCCCGCGTGAGATCGAATTGCCCGAGGGCTGCTGCATCCTGCTCAGCGAAGCGCATCTCAAGGCGCTGCTGCCCCGGCAAAACTGGACCAGCCACTGGTACAACTTTTTCTATTCGTCCGTCGACATGCTGCCGCGGCTGACGGTGTTTGATGCGCCCCCGGCCGAGCAGGCCCAGCGCGTGTTCGATGAGGTCGTTTCGCTGGCGACGGCCCACCACTTGTGGGCGCGACGCCGGGCGACGGCGTTGTTCCTGGACCTGCTCACCCGTGTGCTCGCCTCCAGCGCGTTCCAGCCCGTGCCCACCGACGATGCGCACGCGATCCACCGCGTGACCGAGCACCTCACGGCCCAGTTGCACCGCGTCGTCGCCGTCGAGGAGATGGCGGAGGTCGCGGGCATGTCGCTGAGCACCTTCCGCACCCGGTTCAAGCGCGTCATGGGCGTGACGTACAAGGTCTATTACGACAACCAGCGGATCGAGGCGGCCCAGCGGCTGCTCATCGCGGGCCACTCGGTCAAGCGGGCCGCGGCGGAACTGGGCTACTCCGACCAGTTCCACTTCAGCCGGGCCTTCCGCCGCGTCTGCGGCCGGTCGCCGTCCGAGGTCATCCGCCTGCACAAGCAGCGGCGGGCGGCGCGGCTGATGGACGGGGCACATGGAGCTTCAGACGTGCCGGGGCCCGAAATAAAACCTTGACAAAAATGGCATAGCGCAGCGTATTCCCCTGCACGCATGGCTGGGGCCACAGATTAGCGGTCGATCCAGTAGGCACCGCGGCGCCCGCCCCGCACGATTGCTTATCTGTCGCGCATCAGGGCCGGTTTTTACATGCCATTTTTGGCGCGATGGGCAGCCCAATTTTTTATTGCCGCCGTTCTACCCGCGGTCTATAAACCACTAAGTGTGTGCCGAATCACGCGTCGCTATTTGTAAATCACTCCCCCCTCTTGGAGAAAACATGAGCCACTCAATGATGAAACGAACGACTGTATTGATCCCCGCTGCCTTGGCCGCCGCCGTCGTGTCCGCGCCGATCGCCACCGCCACCCCCGTCGGCGACACGTTCGACTTCGGCTTCCGCGGCTTCGCCCGTGTTGATGGCACCTTCATCTTCCAAGACGGCGAGCCGGGCGAAGAGGGCGGGCAGTTCGGCCCGTTCACTTTTGGCACCCCCGGGTCGCTCTCGCTGTTCGGCAACCCGCTCACGCTGACCTCCGAGGTCACCAGCAGCAGCGCGACCGAGGAAACCTGGACCTTCTCGCTGACCGCGGACGACGGCGGGCCGCTCTACGACCCGCAGGCCGGGTTCGAGACCGTCGACTTCTTCGCCTTCCGCACGTTCGGCATCGGCGCGCTGGGCACCGACGGGGCCGGCACCGAGTCCGACCCGATCTTCTCGCCCACCGAGGTGACCGACATCGGCGTCTGGGACTTCAACGCCGACGCGATCGAGATCTTCGACAGCACCGGCTTTGTCACCACCACCCGCGGCTTCTTCGACAACGCCTCGGCCCTGGGCACCCGCCTGCACATTGGCTTCACCAACGCCGCGGACTCGGAGATCATCATCTCCGGCGGCGGCGACGTCACCAGCGATACCAGCGAGATCCGCTTCACCTACATCGCCTCGCTCGGCTCCGCGCCCGTGCCCGGCGACGCGGACGGTGACGGCGACATCGACGACACCGACCTGGGCATCGCCATCTCCAACTTCACCGGGCCCGTCGGCGCGGCGGGCGGCAAGACCGCGGCCGACGGCGATACCGACGGCGACGGCGACGTGGACGACACCGACCTGGGCGTGTCCATCTCCGGCTTCACCGGCCCGCTCGCGCCCGTGCCCGAGCCGACCTCGATGGCGCTCCTGGCCCTCGGCGGTGCCGCCCTGCTGCGACGCCGACGCTGACCACCCCCGATCCTCATCCCCCGTCAAGCCCCGTAGCCGGGTCTTGATGGTTTCCCCCCAACCCCAAGACCTGTAGAGGCACGCCATGCGATCCACAGACCGCTCCGCATTTACGCTGATCGAACTGCTCGTGGTGATCTCGATTATCGCGCTGCTGATCGCCATTCTGCTGCCCGCGTTGGGGGCCGCCCGGGAGGCGGCGCTGATCTCGCAGTGCAAGTCCAACCTCCGCGGCGCGGGGCAACTGGTCTTTGCCTATGCCACCGACAACGGCGACCAGATCCCGCACATGCGCGACGACACGCGCGGCAACCCCGACCCGCTGCTCTACTGGCCCGGTTCCTCGGCCGTCTTTAGCGCAGGCCCCGACGGGTGGGTGAACTACGGCCGGCTCGTGCGCGAGGGCTACATCGCCTCGAACAACGGCAGCAACTCCGACAGCGCCCCGCTCAGCACGCTGTTCTGCTCCGTCCAGAGCCACCCCTGGTACGGCTACCAGGAAGGCGCGTATCAGTACCTCAGAAACGGCGCGTGGGGCCGCAACGGCTACATCCTCAACCCCATGGTCGATGCCAACAGCGACCGCCTCTACAACCGCATGGATCAGATGAATACCGACGTCATGCTCGGCGGCGACATCTTCATGAGCGACCTGCCCAACCGCGTGCAGCACACCGAGTTCGACGTCCACAACGGGACCTACAACGTGATGCGCGGCGACGGCAGCGTCCTCGCGGAGAGCTCGCCGGTCGTCAGCCAGTACGTGGCGAACCAGGCGTCCGGGGGAGCCGCCGCGTATCGGCGGGTCTATGACCGCTGCATCGACGAGCTCATGGGCGGTGTCAACTACGGCGAGTTCGCCCAGCGACCCTGACCCATTCCCGGCCATCACGCGGATACAGCACGCCGTCGCGTTCACGCGCCCGCCGCCGCGTGCTCCGGCTCGTGGCCGTCCAGCACGGCGACGACGTCGCGGACGACCCAGCTCATGTTGCGCAGCGCCGTGTCCGTCCGGCTCGCGAGGTGGGGCAGCAGGAGCGCGTTGTCGCAGCCGTACAGCCGGTGGGCCCGCGGCGGCGGCTCGGGGTCGTGGACGTCCAGCGCCGCGAACGCGTCGGGGTTCTCGTCCAGCCAGTGCGCCAGCGCGTCGTGATCGACGAGCATCCCGCGGGCGGCGTTGATCAGCATCGCGTCGGGGCGGAAGTGTTGCAGCGCATCGCGATCGATGAGGTGGCGGTTGGTCGCCCGGCCGTCGGCGTGGACGGTGACGATGTCGCTGCCGGCGTAGAGCCCGGCGTGGTCGACAAACGTAAACGGCACGCCCGGGAGCTGCTTGCGGACCGCCGCCTCGTCCAGCACGTCGCATCCCAGCACGTTCATGCCCAGGGCGTGGGCGACGGTGGCGACGCGCTTGCCGATCCGGCCCATGCCGACGACGCCGAGGGTGAGCGTCGCTAGCTCGACGCCGACCTCGCTCTTGCGCAGCGCGTGGAAGCGCTTGGCGTCGGTGCCGGGCGACAGCGCGGTGCGGGGGCGGACCGCGTCGAGCATCAGCCCGAAGACGTACTCGACGACCGCCTGCGTGTTCGCGTCGGGCGTGTGGACAACGCGCACGCCGCGGGCCTTGCACGCCGGCAGGTCGAAGTTGTCCAGCCCCACGCCCGCCCGGCCGACGACCTTCACGTTCGGCGCACAATCCAGCAGCGCATCATCGACCTGCGTGTACGTCCGCACGACCAGCGCATCGGCGTCTTTGATCGCCTCATCGAGCCCGGGCTTGTCGTGCGCGTGCCAGACCACCCGGCAGCGCTCGCCCAGCCAGTCGGCGCACTGATCGTCCAGCGTCTCGGTGATGACTACCTTGTGCATCGCCCGATGGTAACGCATCAGCAGCCGCAGCAACCACCCAAGCCGGGCCAGAGCGCAGCGCCGGCCCGGGTACGAACGCCGACATGCTTCGACCCGGGCCGGCGCTGCGCTATGGCCCGGCTTGGATGTCAAGTCAGCGGATGCGGTAGAGCTCGGGCACGCGCCCGCGTTCGGACCGGCGTTGCAGGGTTTCGACGGCGTTGTCGATCTCGATCTGCCGGCCCAGCGCCGCCTCCAGCGCCCGGTCGATCCGCCGACGCTCCAGCCGGGATGCGTCGGTCGGCTCCAGCCCACGCCGGGCCTCCTGGAACACACGCAGCCGGGCCTGCAGCGCCTGCGTGTCCTCGCCGGCTTCGCTCGCGTAGCGCCTGGCCTCATCGAGCTGCGCTTGCAGCGCCTCGGTCATGCGCCGTTTGAATCCTTCGGCGAGAGCCCCATACACCGCGTCCGCCGCGGCCCGGTCCGCCTCGTCATCAACCGCACCGGCCGGCGCGACCCAGAACCGCACCCGGCCGGGCTGGGCGAACGCGTCGTCCACTTCCAGCGTGTAGCCGACCGGCACCGCGACCCCGCCGTCAGTCAATAAACCACGCACCAGGGCCACGGTGTCCCGCTGCTCGCCATCGACCTCGACCCGCGGGACGCTGGGCTCAACCACGACCTCGCCGGGCCGGGCCTCGGGCTGCGTGGGCTTGTCGGGCGTCGTGGGTGTGTCCGGCTCGCCGCCGCCGCAGCCGGCCAGCGCCCAGACGATCAAGGCGATCGTCAGCAGCCCGAGCCGGGTTGGGGGGGTGTGGTGCATGCCGTGGCCTCGCTGGACTGGCGCATCCTAACGCGCCCGCTACAATCGCCGCGATGCCGACGACACAAAAGAACAAGAAAAAAGGGCAGACCCCCGCCATGCCCGGGATCGATCGCAACACGATCGCCGGGGGCGACTGCATCGAGCAGATGCGCGCCTGGCCCGCCGGGTCGGTCGACCTGGTCTTCGCCGACCCGCCTTACAACATCGGCTTCAAGTACGACCAGTACCAGGACACGCTGGACTGCGACAAGTACGTCGCCTGGACCGAGGACTGGATCAGCGCCGCCGCGGACCTGATGAAGCCGACCGGCTCGATGTACATCCTCATCGGCGACGAGTACGCCGCCGAGGCCCGCCTGCACCTCAAGCGCCTGCAGCAGCAGGGCAAGCTGCTGTTCCGCAACTGGATCATCTGGCACTACACCTTCGGCCAGCGGTGCAAGATCAAGTTCAACCGCAGCCACGCGCACCTGCTGTACTGCGTCGGCAGCGCCGCGGTGAACCCCAAGACCGGCAAGCCCAGGAGCAACCTGACCAAGCACCCGCCGTTCACGTTCAACTACGACGCCGTCGCCGTGCCCAGCGCCCGGCTGACGACGTACAAGGACGCGCGCTCGAACCAGCGCGGCAAGCTGCCCGACGACACGTGGTACCAGCGCTTCCCCAACAGCAAGGACTGGTACCAGCGCCCGCAGGACGCGATGGACGCGTCGGCCAAACGCATCGGGCAAGACATCGACCCCGGCGCACCCCAGGGCGGCTACTTCGACGCCGACGCGGACACCTGGTACCTCTCCCGGCTGTGCGGCACGTTCAAGGAGCGCGAGCAGTGGCACCCCTGCCAGCTCCCCGAGGCGCTGCTCGAACGCATCGTGCTGACCAGTTCAAACCAAGGCGACCTGGTGTTCGACCCCTTCGCCGGCAGCGGCACGACCCTGAGCGTGGCGAACAAGCTCGGCCGGGACTGGCTGGGCTGCGAGCTGAGCGCCGACTACCGCGAGCGCGCCCTCAAGCGCATCAACGACGCGGGGGCATCCCCCCCCGATCGCAAGGTCGTCACCAAGAACGGCAAACGCCCGGGGCGCGGCAATGCGGATTGATTCTCCTCAACGCGGGGACCGAAACATGCTTCGATCGCTTGCCGGCCGCCGCCGCGTCCGCCTGATGAGTGCGGTGGTCACCCTGATGGCCGTGTTGACCGCGGGGACGATCGCGTCCGCCGACGACGGGCCGGCCCAGCCCACCGCCTACGAGGTGTGGCTGGATGAACAGGCGCGCGCCGCGCGGACCAACGCGAACCGAGCGCGTGAGGTCCTGGGGCAGCTCGATGAGGTGGTGGCCGGCGATGAGATGGCCCTGGATCTGCTCGGCGGACTCGGCGCGCTGGGCGACCCCGAGTCACGGTTGGAACAGATCGAGGTGCGCAGGCGTGCGTTTCTCGATACGCAAGCCAGCGACGCGGACCACCTCGGCCTGGATCACCTGCTCGCGGGTGAGTACACGCAGGCCGTATTGGTATTCGAACGCTCGTTGCAGGCCGACCGCACGCGCGGTGTGCCGGCGCTGTTCAAGGGCATCGCCGAGATCGAGTTGGGGCGGTGGACCCAGGCGTCGGTGTCGCTGAAGCGTGCGGAACAAGACGACAACTGCATGCCGACCGCGGCGTTCTTGCGGCTCTGGGCCGAGCGCTGCGCACAGTCGCCGCCCGAGGACGACGCCGAAGCAGGCCTGCGACTGATCGAGACGCTCGGCGACCTGCCGCCGATGGACTTCGAGATGCAAGCGCTGATCGCGCAGAAGGCGATCTACAACGAATCCAACGCGTTGTATTGGGCGCAGGGCGCGGCGTTCAACCTACGGCACCAGCGCGTGCAAGCGTTGCTCGACGAAGCACGCACCACCGACGACCCGCACCGCGCGCTGGTGATCGAGGTCGCGTTCGGGGCGGGCGGATCGATGCTGGACCGGCTTGAACGGCTGGCCGAGCGGTTCCCGGAGCACGCAGAAACCGGGAGACACCTTGCGTTGCTGCGCTATCAAGCGAAGTCCGACGAGCAGCTACGTGCGTCTTGGCCGGCCGTGCAACGCATGGCCGATGAGGCGCTGGCCGACGACCCGCAGAACGGCTTCTACGCGTTGTTGCGGGTGCTGCCGATCCAGGACTACGAGGAAGTCGAACGGCCCGACGGGCTGATCGACTGGATCGATGTCGGCCAACCTTTCACCGAAGCAGAAATCGCAGCGCTCGCACGCGTGCTCGAGTCAGAACGCTTTGTGCACCCCGGCGACCGCGTGGTGGCCGACGCCCATCGGTTGCGCTCGCAGGTGATGGGCGGTTATGCAACCCGGATGGACTTGGGGATGAAGGGGCTCGAGCTCTCCTGGCTGCGTTCGATCGCGCGCCGTTATACCAACACATTCAAGCAGATGATGGAGAACGACCAGCCGGCACGCGCGACCGCGGTGGGCGAGCAACTGGCAGCGGTGGCGTACAAGACGATCCCGCCATCGGCCGCCGACCCGGGGCTGCCGATGCTGGTCGCGATGTCGTGCGAAGACCTGGTTGCTCTGGTCTGGATCGAGCACGGGCAAGCGACCGGGGACCGCACCTGGGTCCGACAGGGCCTGGAGCGCGTGGTCCCCAACCGCCGTCGGCAGGGCTTATTCACGTCGGCGATCGACGCGATGACCCTCAGCGCGTTGCTCCCCGTCTCTCGCATGAGCCGTTCGCTCGACGCGCTATTGCTCGGCGATCCGGGCGACCCCGATTCGCCCGCCTTCGCGGCCTACCGGGTGAAACTGGAACAAAGCCAACGCTGGCCAACCGACAAACTCCTCGCGGAGCTGCAGGGCGGCATCGATGAGCCCGACGGGCGTTGGCAGCTGGACAACGCGATCCTGAGACTCGTCGATCTCCGCGAGCCGCGGGCGGTCCCCCTGCTTGTTCAGCTTCAGGCGGATGAAGATCTATACATCGCCGAGTTCGCGGCATGGGGGCTGCGGCGGTTCGACGAATAAACAGATAGGCGTGGAATAGATCACGGGGGTCAACGGTTTGACCCCACATGCCCGGCGCGTGTCGGGCGGACGTCAACACCTCACCACGGAGTCAAACCATGCCACGCATCCAGCCCCTCACCGACGAACAGGCCACCGGCGAAGCCGCCGAGACCTTCGACGCCATCAAGCAGAAGATCGGCAAGGTCCCCAACCTCTACCGGACCCTCGGCCACGCGCCGTCCGTGCTCGGCGGGCTCCTGCAGCTCGGCGAAACACTCGACGGCGGGTCGCTGTCGGCCCCGCTCAAGGAACAGATCGCCCTGCGCGTCGCCCAGCGCAACGGCTGCGACTACTGCGAGGCCGCGCACACCGCGATCGGCCAAGCCGTCGGGCTCAGCGAAGACCAGGTCATCGCCGCCCGGCAGGGCCACGCCGACGACGCCACGCAGCAGGCCGTGCTCAACCTCGTCGACGCCATCCTCGAACGCGAGGGCTTCATCACCGACGACCAGCTCCAAGCCGCACGCGACGCGGGGCTCTCCGATGCGCAGGTACTCGAAATCGTCGGCCAGGTCATCAAGAACTTCTTCACCAACTTCGTCAACCACGTCGCCCAGACCGAGGTCGACTTCCCCGCGATCCCGCAGTTGCAGGGGGCGTGACAAGCAAGACAACCTGTTGCATGGTCCGGAGCCCACGCTTTCAAAGCGTGGGCTATTTCATTGATTTGAGTCAAAAAAGAGCTTTGTCACTAATTTATTGTCCGGGCCATCACTACAATCCCCTGCGTAGCACACGGCGCTACATCCTTCCGGCGGCATTGTACGGCGAGGCCCACCATGGCGACACCCCCACGCAAGCAGCGGGTCCCCAAGCTCAAGCACACCACGACCCGCAACATCGGCTGGCACTGCTCCTATCGCGACCCCGCCACGGGCACGCCCCGCAAGAAGGTCTTCGGGATGGTGTCCCAAGGGGAAGCAGAGCGGAGCTATCACCAGTGGCTCGCCCAGCACCTCGGCGCAGACACGCCCACGCCCCCGGAACTTCGCCCGGCGCAAGACGCCGAGGCCGGGGCCACGCAGCCCCGCGTGCTGGCTCGCCATCGTGCTGCCAATCCCGCAACCCGTTCGTCAACCGCCGCGGGTTCCCCAACTTCCGGGGGAGGGGGTGGTGAGTTGGGGGAGGGGTGTTTGCTCATGGTGGCGGACAGCCTGATCGCGTTGGAGCGTTCACGGGTCCGTGCGCCGGGAACCCCGCGTGCACGGGGCACGATAAGCAAGGCGCACTTCGAGGAACGCCGGCGGAACATTAAGCGCTTCCTGTGGCACCTCAACGACCGGCACGGGCAGGGATGCCTGACGCGGATGACGCTGGCGGACCTGATGATGTCGGATGTCGAGTCTTACAACAAGGCGTGCGTCGAACAGGGTCACTCGGCCTCGACGGTGAGCAACCAGATGCAGGCGGTCAGGATGCTGATCGACCGCGCCGGCCGGCCCGAGCTGGGCCAACAGGTGCTGGCCTGGAACTGGAACGCCCGCGACACCTACCACGGCAAGGCGCAGGTCCCCCGGACCCTGCCCAGACTCGACCAGTTGAAGAAGCTGCTCGGCGCGGCGGACCCGCGTGGCCGGGCGCTGATCTGGATGGGCATCGGCCTGGGCTTTGGGCAGAGCGACCTGGCGGCGGCCCGTATCCGGCACATCGATGCCCAGAGCTACGACCTCCGGCGGGGCAAGACCGGGGTGGACCGCTACGGCGACACGCCGCCCCTGGTCTGGGAGACGATCCAGGCCTACCTGGCCGGGCGATCGGAGGACAACAAGCCCTGCGGCCCCGACGACCTCTTGTTCACGACCAGCCACGGCCACCCGCTGGTCCACGGCGGCACGGACACGGTCAAGCAGTGGTGGAACAAGCTGCGCAAGCAGGTCGGCGAGACGACGCAGACGCTCGACGGGTTTTACACACTGCGGCACCTGGGCGCGACCGAGTTCGGCTCGCGGCCTGGGACCTCGATCAGCGCGATGAAGCGTTGGCTGGGTCACTCGGCCAGCTCCAACATGGCCGATGTTTACATGCGTCCCGTGACGCCCGAGCACCGCCAAGTCGTTGGGTTTGTCCGTGAGTCGCTGGCTTCGCCGCCCGCACGGTCGGTCGCGTGAGGGCTCTGGGCCCTGCCGCGTGCTTGTCTTGCCAAGCAACTGCTCGATCGGTCCGCGGGCGCAGGTGTTGCTTGGTTCGCGCTCTGTTGTCATAAGCCCACGAACGCGCTTGCCACCGCACGTCCCAGAAGCACCCGTGGCCTGTAAGACGCTCCGAACCATTCCGGGGGTGTTACAAGGGATTAGAGTCATGGGTTAAGGGTGGAGCGTGGTTGGTGAAGTCGTTGAATCTATGCGAAGAATCACCGTTTTTTGGATGGCCGGCGTGGGCGTTCTCCGACTCGGCGCGTGTGAATCCCGAAGTTCCGTGGGTGAATCCCGATTGCTAAGCGAACCGTCCACAGGATAACCCACAGCGTTGTCCACACCCCAAGTTCCGGGGAGGCGTGGGTCTTCCCCGACGGTTTACTCACAGGTGATTGTGCTGTTCGGCTTGCAATCGCTTGAAGTGCAGGCGTTGCTGCTTTATGGGTTGAGCATGACCCTGAAGCCGCTCAGATACCCGCAGGGGGACCTGTTTGTCTGCGAGCTGACCGACGTGATCCTGAAAGACGACATGGCGTCGATGGAGCACCCGTTCTACTCGATCTCGAAGAAGCCCGACCGCACGCCCAAGCGCTACGAACACGGCGAGAACTGGATCGAGGTGCGCCCTTCGACCAAGGGCACGCCCACCATCTACGACAAGGACCTGATGATCTACGTGATCTCGCAGATCGTCGCGGCGACCCAGAAGGGCGAGCCCCCGCCGCGTCGGGTGCAGATCGACCCTTACGCCTTTCTTGTCTTTACCCAGCGAAGCACCGGGGGCCGGGATTACGCGGGGATCTGCGACATGATCGAGCGGATCGAAGGGACGCGGTACCGGACCAACGTCAAGGCCGGCGGTATCCAGATAGACCGCATGTTCGGGATGCTCGAAAGCGTCGAGCTCAAGAGCGCCCCCGACGGCGGGAAGCTGATCTCCATGACCGTGACGGTGTCGGAGTGGCTGGCGTGCGCGATCCAGCAGCGCGACCTGCTAACGCTGAACCCCGACTACTTCCGCCTGCGCCGCCCGCTTGAGCGTCGCCTTTACGAGATCGGCCGCAAGCGCTGCGGCAAACAGACCGGCTGGTCGGGCCTGCGCCTGGATCGCCTTCAGGCGCTCTGCGGCTCGACGGCGGAGCTGCGCGAGTTCCGGCGGATGATCGGCGAGATCGTCCGCCGTCACCAGGACGCGAACGAGTTCCCCGACTACACGCTGAGCTTGGAGCGGGACATCCTGAAGATGAAGCCCAAGGCCGGCTTCCTGCGCCGGACACTGCCGGCAAAGGGACGCGACCTGCAACTCGGGCTCCTGGCCCACGACGACGCGCGGCGCGTGCTCAACGGCTGGTGCCCGGCCGAGGTCGAGCAGCAATGGCGGAGCTGGGTGGCATCCGCGGATGTGGCCGTCAAGGACCCGGACAGGCACTTCCTGGCTTTCTGCAAGTCCTACGTGGCGAAGCACGGCGTCCCATGAGGTGTGGGTGATTCCCGAGTTGAGGGCTGGAAAGGTGTCGTATTTGATACGCTGGGCTGCGCAATACATATGGGCCTAGCATCGAAGACCCTCAAATCGGATGGGGTACATAGTTTGTGTAAAGCTGTTGTATCCCGCGACGTAGTTCGGTAAATTGCATCCGGATATGTGTCTCAGCATCTTCTTTCCGACCGGGGACATCGCGTGGCCAAGAAGAATTCGCGATCAAAGGCGCTTCGCCAAGGGATCCAACGAAAACCTGGAACCGCATCCGAGCAACGACTTGGGCGTGCATTGGAAGTGGTACATGCCAACGTACCGGCAGACCTCACCGCATGTCGAGAGAACGAGCAAGAGGCCATCTCTCAGACCAACAGTTGGTTCCGAGGCTCACCGAACATCATCGGTACGGCGGTCGGCCCCAAGGCCAGTAAAAAGAAGTGGACCGGCGAATGGGCGGTGCAGGTTTTCGTTGACGCCAAACCACCAAGCGAAACGATCCCCGACTACGAACATGTCCGTCCCATCCAGATTGGGCGGTCTGAGCTGCCGGTTGATGTCATCGAAGTCAGCAAAGTGGAGTTGCATGCATTGCCCGGACACGGCATCGGGCCGGGGGCCTCACCCGTCGGCAGTATTGGGGCGCTACTGATCGATGCGAACCGCCATGTTTATGCCGTCACTGCGGCACACGTCGTTTGTCAGTCGCAAACAGGGCACGGTCGTCGGATGCGATTGATCGGCCGAAATGAAAGGGTTTTTTACTACGGGCAGAGCGGAGCACGCAATCAAGAACAGGTACTCGGCGTCGTTTGGGACCGATTCGTTCCGGACTTCTCCGCCCAGTTGAACCCCTCGGATGGGTGGCCTTGGCAGAACGTTGATGCCGCACTGGTCAAGCTCGAATCGAAGCTGCCCAACAGCTTCGATCGTGAGCTTATCCCGTATGGACGCCCCAAACGACCGAAGGTTGGCGATGAAGTAGGCCTTGTCGGTGTCGGCAGCGGAGGGGTCGGCATGAGCGGACCGGTCATTAACAACTGGTTCAGCATTAAGCAGAAACACTTGGTTCTCGCCGACAGCCGCGGTATGCTCCGGCCGGTCGCCTACAACGGATTGTGTGCCGGTCTTTACGAGTGCGGTCCGGGCGATTCTGGCGCACCGGTTGTTCGCGATGACGGCGCGCTCATGGGCTTCCATATTGCCGGGCTCTACACCAAAGACCTCCCCGGTCATCCCAACACAGGGGGCGAAGACGGTTCGGTTATTGCCGGGCTATTCATCCCTGCTACTCGCGTGCTGGGGCGATGGCCGATCCTCCGGCTCGTCTGCAACTGATCAATCACGAAGGTCTGAGTCGACTCTTCATATCACCATTCTAGAAAGGGCGTATCGATGAAAACCAAGCAACTCTCTTGCCTGCTCTTGATCACGTTGGTCTTCGGCGGTGTCTTCGGATGCACCTCGCCTTGCGGTCACATTGAAGATGCCGGATGGCATTGCAATCTCAAGGTTACTAATCTTTACCGCCCCGGCGAATTGATTTTTGTTGAACGGAACGAGAAAGGGGAGAAGGTGATCGTCACGCTCCCACAGAGGGCGCAGCGCTATGTGGAAGATTCGCGTAGCGCAACAATTGCAGACGTGACGCACCAGAGTGATTGGACCTTCAGCATCGGTGTCGCCGCGGGCGAGTTCCCAGGGGTGTCGGCCGTGTCCGACATCGAGGGCAAGCTCAAGACCGCCGGGTTCAAAGAGATCGAGTACAAGTTTTCTGATACCTCCATCGTGTCATTGAAGATCGATGATGAGACACTGCCCGAAGACGGAGCCGATCTGATAAAGCAGGCTCAGCTCATCGCACAGAAATACGTCGATGCGCTAACCCCGTCGGACATGAACGGGATCAAGCGCGAAATCGGCAACAGCCGAACGGTCTGGCTGGTCATGCAGGTGATCGACTCCAACATCGTCGGAGAACTACGATCCGGCGGCAGCGTGGGAACCGAGGCCGAGGCAACCGTTCAGGGTATCGGCCTAGAAGCGGGGTTAGATACGAACACGGAGACGACCTACTCAATCAGCACGAAAGAACCGCAGATGATCGCGATGCGCGTTATCCCCTTGGTCATACAAGGCGAACTGGTTGGACCCAATGCCGGGATCAGTGTTCTTATCGACGACGAGGCCAAGCTGGGCGGAATCGACTGAACGTGATGGACAGTCTCTGACCGATTTCCTGAAGGCAAACAACTCTACCCGGCATCGGACATGAAAAACTCATCCTCATAACGTCGAAGATTCCATGGAAAAGAAAATTCGACATCTTGAAATAATCCAGGGCGTGATCAATCGCCTGGCGGGTAACAGCTTCATGCTTAAAGGATGGAGTATCACGCTTGTCGCGGCACTGTTCGCCTTGGCGGCCCGTGACTCCGACGTAGTTTTTGTGTGCCTGGCCTACATCCCGGCCGCGATGTTCTGGGGCCTCGATGGCTACTTTCTTTGGCAGGAGCAGTTATTCCGCGACCTCTACAAGGATGTTCGGACACGAAACGAAGGAGAGATTGACTTCTCGATGGACACGAGCCGCTTCACATTGGCCGAGTTGGGCAAGGCAAGGCGTAGCTACAGCAGAGCAGTGCTCTCGAAAACATTAATTCCGTTCCATGGTGTGCTCATGATCGCGATCATCATCGTGATGTTACTGGGGCTAGCCGCAACGCAAGGGGTATGTAATGGCGCGTAGGGTGTTTTTCAGCTTTCACTATCAGAGAGATGTCTGGCGTGTGAACCAGATGCGAAGCATTCCTAACGTCACGAAGGTCGCCCGCGCTGGTTTCTCTGATGCTTCTCTTTGGGAACAGATGAAGAGCCAGAGCGAGGACTATATCAAGAGAAAAATCCGTGAGGCCTTGGCGAACACCTCAGTAACCGTTGTGTGCCTTGGCTATGAGACCGCCAAACGACCTTTCGTTAACTATGAAATAGACCAATCCATCCAACGAGGTAACGGCATCCTGGCCGTTCGGATCAACCATTTCAAAGATAACTTTGGCAGGGTGGATCAGATGGGACCTGCGCCCAAGCAATTTACAGACTTTTCAGGTTACAAGGTTTACACCTATCAGAACTACCACAAGCTGGGACACTGGATTGAGTTGGCCGCCCGCGATGCGGGTCACTAATCCTGCGGCTTTACAGTAGTACGTAAAAGGATTTCGCGCGACAACCCTTTTGTAATCGTGGCGGACAGCACCGCAATCCTATTTCTGTAGCGTCGCTTGACCTCATTCTGCAGCTTCGCCGGGTCAAGCCGCCGATAGAGATTTAGATATTCATTACCGCTGACATCGTTGCCCTCACGGAACGGCACCATCACAATACGGTCAATATCCATGACGCCGTCGGCGTATCCGATCTCCCAAGGGCACCAACGCGAGGCCTTGGAATTCTTCGTGCACAGGAAAAGGAATAGGTCGCAGTCCTCGATCTTCTTCTTGAGCCTCTGGGCGGTTACGCGGTTCGGCGAAGGCGGCATCGCCTTGTCCATCCAGTCGATGTAGACGCTGATGCCCGTGCTGCCCAGCATGCCAGCGATCCCCATTGCCAATGAGCGGTCTTTGTGAGAATGCGACAAGAAGACCTTGAGGATGGTAGATGCGGGGCGGACTCGCTCGGCTTGCGCGTATAAACGCTCACCCTCTCTCACTTCTGCGGCCGTGAAGCACTGACTCGGTCTGATCATTGGGAGTCTCCGGAGCGAGCCCGAGATCAAAGATGCAAAGCACTAAAATATCACATTCTTACGGTCTCTTGATTAAACATAATCGCCAATTTTCACGCCCGCAGCCACCATTCAGCTTCCGCAAGTCTCGTTCCGGTTTCGGGAGCTGCCCATTATTCCGGGAGCTAGAAGGGCCAGAGGATGAGGTCGAGTTTGATCGAG
The DNA here is from genome assembly GCA_032356285.1 of Smithsoniella earleae. Classification (NCBI taxonomy): domain Eukaryota; kingdom Viridiplantae; phylum Chlorophyta; class Ulvophyceae; genus Smithsoniella; species Smithsoniella earleae. Next base: position 76,434 of record JAULKQ010024415.1, on the reverse strand, counting down.
ACGGTGGCGACCTTGATGAGACCCCAGAGCGTACCGAGCAGACACGCCAGCACAACGGCCCGGTCAGCGTTCGTCCAACTTTTGGCCTTATCGCGTTTGCCCATGCCCATTGTCTTTCATCTGCTCCGCGATCAGCCGGATCGTCATCGCCACGCTGTGGAGCTCGTCTGCGGCCTGCAGCAGCTGATCCTTCATATCGCTATTGCCTGCCATCTGTGACAAGCCAGGGTTGCAGGTATTGTCGTTCATCGGTCTTCCTCCTTCGTTGGTGGGCCGGACCTTAGAAACCCTCACACGAAGGCACGCCTTATTGGGGCCGGCCCCGGAAGCCCGAGACGCCGGCCTTATTCGGCGTGATCCGACCCGCAAGGCCGAACGTGCGACGGGTTTCTAAGCCCGGCTGGGGCAACATGCCCAGCAGGTTATTGATAGAGGATGTCAGCGGGGAGATAAAGAAGAATCTACCGCAGGTGCGTGGACTGGATGCCGTGACGCTCGCACAGAGCGCGGAGCCGGGGCTGGGCTTGCCTGATCCACGCTCTAAGCGTCCAGTTGCCGCGCCCGTGATACCAGCGCTTGAGCTGCTGCTCGTAGCGTTCGGCGGAGTGCCGGTCCAGGAAGCACTTGACCGCGAGCAAGTGCCAACGCCGCCCCCGCGTGTAGCCGGTGTTGTTGGGGCTGTTGTGCTGCCTGAAGCGGCGCCGGAGGTCCGAGGTGCAACCCGTGTAGGTGCTGCCGTCGTTGCGGCAGAGCAGCAGGTAGACGTAGTGCCTGGGTATTCGAGGCGGTAGGGTCATCGGGGCGCGTGATCGGTCATCAAGTCCCGACGCTAGCACGAACCGGGCCGCACGATCAAGGCATCGAACGGTCTCGTCATAGAGGGGGCTGTCGTCGCCGAGCCGAGCGAAGAACTCCAGCTCATAAATACAGGTCTACGGGTATGCAGCTGCAAATTACACTCAAAATCACTAAAAATTGGCGCATCACGCCACATCGATCAGTTCTATCATGATGATGGTGTGTCGCTCAAGGCTATTTGGATTGGGGCCCTACGCCTGAGCACATATGCGAGTAGACTCTCTCGGAGATACATACAAAGTGTTATAATTGAATCTAGATAAACCTTTGGAGTGCCTGTAGTGACATCCGAATCGCTAAATCCATCGCGAGCCCATGTCCATGTTCAGGCACTAATAGCCTCTTCCGACATTAACGCTATGCCTGCGTTACACGAGATCGAGGCAGCCGCAGATTATTTGGGACTGTCACAAGAATTCGTTGCCGCAGTAGCCAGGCGTTTGGATGCCAAGAACGCGCCGTGTAAGCCAAAAGGATATTTGGTTTACTTTACGATGGGGCGGCTGGGTCTGCTCAAGGCGGGGACCAGCGACACAATCATCGTATGTCGTGAGGGTACATCTGGAGATTGTACGGGTCTTCCCGCAGCAATCGAACGCTTCTTGTTTGGGCCAGGCAACCATGCCGGCATGAATAAAACCTTGATTGTCGAGATGCTCGATAAGCATGTGGATGAGGGGAAATCCCTTGCTATTGATGTGATTAAGAACGCGCCTTGGGTACACATTGGACCGAATGAACGCGTTAACGTTGAGCACTACAGCGGACGTATGCTGATTATTGATGTGGCAAGGCTTGTCCTTCTGCTTGCTCGGCCATACAAACCACTTGACGTCCATCGCATTGCATCTGTAAATAGACGGATGGATATTGAGTGCCGCAAGGATGCGGGCCCCGCTTTAGAAGCGGAGAACCTGTTGCAGGTTTTCGGGAAGACCACCTCCCGGAAGCGATATGCCATGGCTCGTCAGAACAACAGGCAGTCCTGGGAAATCGTCGAGCACGCCGAAGCGATTGCGCGTGAGGTCAATGTTTTGATGCCTGCGCCTATCCGAAAAGGGGTCTTGGAAGTTCTGCGCGACGCGCAGGAATTTCTGCCACAGGGTATGGCGGCGGAGCAGATCTGTAATCGCATCGATGCGGTTCTACGCCGCTACGCGATGGGGATCGGCGTGAAGGAGTTCGCCGACCCCGCCGACAAGACTGCCACGCACGGGGTAGCGCGCCTTGAAATACGCAGTGGACGTCTCTACGTCTGCAAGGTCGCGGCGAACGACCGCCGTGTATTGCACAACGTCACGATCACAGGACTGGAGGAATTGGCACAGTCCACACCAAACAGAAAAACTACTGTTAAAAATGAATTTATAAATAATCCACAAAGAACACCATAGGGACAGCTACATTTTTGCGCAAATATGTCGAAATATCGAGATACTAAAAACAATTCTAGATATAGTGAGTGAGCGTGATTCGTTCCTGCCGAAAGGACACCGATGCTCGCTCTCAACCATCTCATCGTGGCTCTGACCCTGAATGCGGCCAGAGTCACCACAACAAACACCGAAATCCATATTCTCGGCGCGACCGCGGCGGCGGTGAGCCTGACGACGATCCTGCTGGGGCAGGGGCGGCAGTTTCTGAAGATCGGCCGTTGCACCCCGATCGAGACGCGTGCGATCGATTGCCGGGCGTTCTTCTTGAATAGCGGGTCCCACCTGCTGTGGTGCCTGTACGGCGCGGGCTACGGCAGCACCGCGATCGTCGTGACCAATGCCGCGGGGACGCTGATTAGCTTCGCCGTCGCGGTACGCGCAGCGCGGATGCAGCGGAGGTGCGTTGCGGCCCAACTCCGAACCAACCCGTAAGCAAGCGTCGGCCCGATGCCCGCGGCCCAGTCGCCGGCGGGCTGCGGGGCGAGCCCCACCCAACGAACGACACACCATTTACCCCAGAAAGCGAAGCCAATGAACAACAACAACCCTCCCGATGACCGATACGAGCCGACGACGATCACCCCGTCGTTTCGCACGATCAGCCCGGTCCGCAACCTGGCGAGCGTGGGCATGACCCTCGCGTTGTGTACCGGCGTGCTAATCGTGGGCGCGATGACGGACCGCCTGGACCTGGCGCTGTACGGCGTCCAGCTCGCCATGATGGCGGCGGGCATCGTGCTTTCGATCGGCTGTGCCTACCGGCTCCAGGTTTGGGTCCAGATGACCGCCGCGGAGTTGGCCTACCTCGAACAGGTCCGCGACGTCTGGGCCTTCCTGCGCGAGACCGCATCGTCCGGCACGCCAGCACGCGGGGCGATCTACGGCCTGGCCCACAGCGTGCGTCCGGGCCGCGAGGTCAACATCGACGGCGCGATCGAGGTGCTCTGGACGCAGCTGACGCGCACGACGGCGACGATCCGCCAGCTGGCGCACCAGCTGGTGCTGCTGGGCATCTTCGGGACGGCGCTGGGCGCGATGCGCAGCCTCGGCGACCTGACCGTGTTTGCCACAACGAATGAGATCGAGGCGGGGCCCGAGCTTTTCAAACAGCTGCTGGGGGTCGGGGGCCCGATCGCGAGCATGAGCCTGGCTTACGGGTCCACCGTCCTGGGTCTGGTCGGGTGCATCATCCTGCGTTCGATGGCCGGGGCATTGGACGCGTCGGCGAGCTCCTACGCCAGTCACCTGCGCGAGGTCCTGCAGAACTACGTCGCCCCGGACCTCTGGCAGGATCCCGGCGATGAAGAAAGCGAGGCCAAATAATGCGGCGCAACAACCCCAATGACGACAGCCCGCTCGATGCACTGGCCGACATCTGGGCGATTTTGACCCTGATCTTCCTGAGCCTGTTTGTCGCCATTGTCTCCCTACTGGCGGCACAGGGCCCGCCGGACTATTCGGACGACATGGCCCGAGAGAACGCCCAGGTCATCGCGGCCTTAAGTAGCGCGGCGGCATCCATTGACGACGTCAAAGCGGAGCTGAGCGAGGCGCACAACGATCTGAGCGCCGCAGAGCAGGCGCTGTCGGACGCGACCCGCCAGATTGATTCCGAGCGTGAGCGGGCGCAGGCCGCCGAAGAGGCGGTCCAACAAGCCCGGCACGAGGTGGCCGAGGCCCAGCGTCAGGCCGAATCGGCGACGCAGCACGCCGCAGAACTCGACCGCAAGCTGGCGACGCGTGCGCTCGAAGTCGTGTTCGCGGTGGACGACTCGGGCTCGATGTCGGACGAACACGAGCGGCTGGGGTCGGACCAAAAGCTGCTGGCCGAGGCGCTGGCGCCGCTCGCCCCGCTCAGCATCGGATCTGTAGCGTACCTGGAGGGTATTCGGACTTTCGATCTCACGCCGATCTCGCCGCGTGACAGTGACAATGGCCGCAGCCTTGGGGCACTTAATCGCTTCATTGACAGCTACCAGGCCAAAGGCAGCAAGGTGGATCTGATGGCGGCGGCCAGGGCAAGCATGGGCATGCTCAACCGGTCCACCAACCGGTCGGCCAAGCGGACCATTGTTTTCTTAACGGATGTTAGCGCATACGAGGCGCGTAACGAGAACGAGGCCTCGCAATTGATCCGGGAGTTGGGCACTTGGGTGCAATCTAGCCCGCGCAACGCGGTGCTGGTGATTTTTACCGGCAACGATGCAAAGGACCGCGACTTCTTCCAGCGCCTCGCGAGCGCAGGAGGGGACCGAGTCACCATCAGTGAGAACCCCTCGGACATGCTGCCGGAACTGCTCCGTGCCATGACGACCCGTTAACCCTCTTCACCACAGGAGACCCTACTCATGAAAGACAGCAACTCGAAACCCAGCATGCAGATCAAAGGCCTTGGTGCCCGGTGGCGGAGGGTCGTCCAAGGCCCTGGGGTGAACGCGGCGATCATCGCAGCCGCCGTGATCCTGGCGATCGGCCTGGTTGCCGCGAGCAGCGCGCGCACGTCCAGCGTATTCAACCAGCCGGCACAGGCTGCGCAGCCCCAGCCCCCCTCGCTGCTCACGCCCGAAGCGATCGTCGAGATGCACGAAGACATCACCTTCCGTGCGCGGCTGCGTGTCATGATCATCAAGCTCAACGAGATGATGGCCCGTGCGGGCGAGCTTGGCTCCGACATCCAGGGCCTGGATGTCCTGATCGATCAGATGCAGCAGCTTTACGAATCCCTAGACCTCCAGAAGCGGGTGCTGCCATGAAGATGAATAAGATGATCTGGATTGTTGCTGCGGCAACCACTGCTAGCGCCTTGTGCATGGGTTTTACACTCGCGCTACTCGCGCCGCAGACCGGTGAACGCATCCGCTCCACGTGCGATGTTGCCATTCAGCAGTGGCGCAACGGCGAGGTGCGCGACACCGAGTTGACGGCAATCGAAACCCTGCGTCGGCAGAAGGATCTAGCCGAGGCCGAGCGCGATCAAGCCTTGATCGATCTGGGCAACATCCTCAAGCTGGCCGAATCAGACCGTGAGGTGCAGCGCTTGGGCGAGGAGCGTGCCCGGCTGGCTGAGGAACTCGCGGAAGCGCTCATCCTGGACCGTCTGTCGCGTCCGCTGCTCATGCTTGCGCCAACGCCTGCCGGCGCCGACAGCGAGCCCAAAGAAAAAGACACCGCCGCCGTCAGTATCGGTACGCAACGCCCGCAACAAGGCGACGGCGCCTAATGCCCCACTGCACCGTCACCCCACGACTTGATGGAGCAACCGATGCCACCGACCCCTAACCATGCTGCGCCGCCGCCGCCGCGCTCCGCCCTCGTCCAACTGGCGGGGGCGGGGCTTGCCGGGTGGCTCACCACCCACCTGTATCAATGGAACCTGTCGGGCGCCGAGTATGCGGGCGTGGCGGGAGGTGGCACCCTGTTCGCGGGCATCGTGACAATCCGTTTGGTCTGGCGGGCCCTGGAGGCGGACGCGGCCCGGCGTCGGCTCAGGTACGCCGAGCGCGCGTTCCGCGCGGTCACCAAGACCCAGGGCACGTCGCGCTGGGGGACGAAGAAGGACGCGAAAGAGGCGGGCCTGTTCGAGCCCGGCGGGCTCTACCTGGGCGAGTGCGAGGGCGGGGAGGTCTTCTGGCAATCCGAGAACTCGGCCCTGGTGATGGCCCCGCCGGGGGGCGGCAAGAGCACGGCGTCCCTGATCCAGAACGGCTTGCGCAGCCACGTCGATGCCGACGGCAGGCCCTCGTCGCTCTTTTTCCTGGATATTAAAGGCGAACTGCTGTGCGTCTGTCGCAAGCAGCTCGAAGCCCTAGGCTACGAGATCGAGGTCGTCGCGCCCTGGGCAAGCAAGATGTCCGAGGAGCTTGGCGTCACGATCCCCGACATGGGCTACAACCCGGTCCTGCCGCTGCTCGAAGCCGGCGAGGACACCAAGGACGAGGCCGAGCGGATCGCCAACCTGATGATCCCGCCCAACAGCAAGGCGGGCGGGTCGTCCCAATACTTCTCGACCGGCGCCCGCGAGTTCCTCGTCTGGCTGATGCTGATCCTGGTCGACCGCGGCGAGGTGGATAAGTGCAACCTCGTCGAGATGCGCGCGATGATCATGGCCTCGGGCGAGGCGATCGACGAGCTGCTGGCCCGGACCTCGCACAGCACCGCCTTCAACGGCGCGTTGAGCCAGCTCGCACGCAAGCTGACCGAGACGCGGCTCAACGCCTCGGAAGAGTGGTCGGGCCTGATCAACACCTGCACCCAGCACCTGGGCATCTACGACCCCGCCGGGCCTTTGGGTCGGCACGTCTCGACGACCAAGGGGTTTGAGCCGGCGGCGATCAAGGCCAAGCGTAAGGCAGTTTTTTTGGTCTTCCCCAACGAGCGGGTCGTCTCGCACGCGGGCTACATGAACCTGTTCCTGTCCACCGCGATCGAGCGGATGGTAAAGGACCGGACTAATAGGAGGATTACTTTTCTCCTCGATGAGTTCATCTCGGCGGGGGTGATTCCTATACCCACCTACCTCGCGCTCTTTCGCGGGCAGGGCTGCCGCTTCGTCTTGTACACACAGACGGGGACGTCTCAGATCACGCGGCTCTACGGGCGCGAGGGTTTGAACGACATCCTCTCGATGGTGGACTGCGTGGTGGCCTTCAATATCCGCGACAACGAGACCTGCAAGCTCTTGAGCGACATGGCCGGCAACGACACGATCAGAGAGTTCAGCGCGAACCGCAGCGCCGACGAACAGCAAGGCGGCAAGCCCAGGTTCTCGACCAGCGCCAGCAACCAGAGCCGGCCGCTGATCCGGCCCGAGGATGTCCGGCGCCTGCCCAAGGACAAGGCCCTGGTGTTCCTCGCCAACCTCCCGCCGTTCCTGCTGGACAAGGTCAGCTACCTGGACAAGCCCGAACTCCGCAATCTGGCCAGCCCCAACCCGTACTACGAGCGGCCCCCGGAAGATCAACACCGCAACTAAACAGCCTGAGATACACCCCTGGAACGATCAACATGGATGCTGTCACCAAAACGCCCTCGCCGCTGCGCTACAAGCTCCGCAACCTGTTCATCATGCTGCTGCTGGTGGTGCTGTTCGCCGAGCGTGTTGGCGTGCCGCACGTCCGCACCGCAGGCGGCTACTGGTCGATCATCGGCTTCCGCCCGTCGCACAACGCCCACCGGCCCATTGTTCTCCTGCTGCCCATGCCCAAGCACACCTGGGAGTACGCGGCAGACTACCTCCTGCAGTAACCAACCGTCTTGCTCACACCCCTGAAAGGACCACGCCATGCCCGACCAACCGCCCTTCGACGAAACCTTTAAGCAGGCCATGAACCCATCACCCACACGCCCCCAGGACATCAAGTGGGTTGCCCAGCCGGTCACGAAGAAGCAGATCGACGATCTGCACAAGCTCCTGTCCCGCCCGCGCCTGGCCTGCGAGCTGACCCCGATGGGGCCGGTGACCCGGCAGGTCCGCCGGGAAGAAGATCAGAAGATCCTTGAGAAGATCGGGCTGATACGTAGTCGGCTGGGGGCACGGCGCAACGCCGCGAAAGAGGCCTTCCAACGCGCGAAAGACAACAAGACGCACCGGCCGGGGCCCCGCCGCTAACAAGCGGTGAGCGCAGCGGCCGGCTCGAACTGCGTCAGAAAACACTTGATTCTTCATCCCAAACCTGCGCACCCTAGACCTATGAACACGAACCCCACCTACTGGACCGAGCATCAAATGGAAGACTGGCTCGAACAAGAGACCCGGACGCTGACGATGCCCGACGGCTCGCAGCGCCGGCACACGGCGTTCAAGCTCGTCTGGGAGACCGCCGACACCCTGGTCGAGGAAGCGGGCTACAGCCACGCCGAACTGGTTGAGTGGGCGCTGCAGGAGGCCGAGCTTCAGGACGCCAGCTTCGACTTGGCCTACACCGGCGTGGTCAAGTTCCTGGACGATGAGCGCAGGCGGACGTTCGGGCTGTTGTAGTCATCTAAGAGACAGGCCCGTCTGGCGCACCGCAACATACATCTGACGTCACTGGAACCATCTGGGTAGTGAATGCTAATGACGTGTGTCTTGAATTAGTGGCCCATAGTTGGTGTACAGATGGACAGAACGACCTTTAATGAGATCGTATCCTATTGTGTTCATCTGAAGCTCAACTGCTGGTGGAGGAAGGCGCTTGCCGCTAATTGCAATCTTTAGCTGTTGGTATTGAGTCTTCTTGACCCTGACAGGATCAGCAAAAAAGACACTTGGATACTTTAATGTCCTTTTTTCTGCACCCAAGCTGTTGATCGTGTGGTATTTTTTACTTTCGGAACAGAACAAGTCTATTCTACAGCACTGTAAATATCGACAAGGAAAACAAATTCCATTTTGATCATTTTCATTCACAGAGGAGCCACTCACCAATCCTTCTGTTTCATTGGAAAAATGGTCAAGTAATCGACCGTGAAACAAGGAAGGAGACGCAAGATTCAACCCAGCTTGAATAGACTTTGGATAGGTGAAGCAGGCCGTTTTATTTTTATTTACATCCCACCAGTACACCGTTAATCTGACAGCAAACAGCGCTCGGTCACCAACCCATTTACCATATATTTTCATGCTGCACCCTTATCTGATCCTTCTCAAAGCAGATCAGCTATTATGTTATGGGTGCAGGTAAACATGGTCAAGCAGGGAACATTGCTGGACAAACATGCTGTATTAAAGGGTGGCAAACTGCAGAGGAACTAGATTTAAATGGCAGCGTGTCAACGAAGTCTTCCGCTGAAGACCTGTCTGTGAAAATTTTAGTGAGGGGCGTTTCGTTGTTGTCGTATACAGAGTAGACAACAATAAAACTGCCACAGTGCTTCTCCAGAAGCTCTGAAAAATGGCTTGAAAGCCAGTCGATGTGAGCTTCCTGGGCAATTGCCGAAGCAGTTAAGTCCAATGGCTCGTCGTCGTCCACTTGGTCACGATCTTGCACAAAATCTGGTTGGGCTAGTTGAGTCATTTTTTTCTTAAATCCCATTTTTTTGGGAAAATTCTTGTTTGATTCATCACGCATCGTCGTACCCTTTTCTGATTTGTCAAGGGTTACATCGACAAAATACTGATATTTTTTCAGAAATAACACCTATTCTTCCTATTTTGAACAGCATTTTTACCAGATTAGGTTTATGTTAGCAATAAAATCCTGTTTAATATGGTCTGATCAACAAATTAAGTGCCATTGTTCTTTAGATTTAGGAAGTGTGAAGGGCATGTCACCAGGATTATCTGCATAAAAAATGGCACTGCTGGTACCACAACAGCTTGGCTCACCGCCTACCGTTTCGGCCCACGCCGCGGCCCCCGCTTCTTCCGCAGCTCGCGCGCCTCCGCCAGCCGATCCGCCGTCGCCTTGATCTTGGCGGCCTCATCGTCGCCCCCGTCCCCGGCGGCGCCCGGACCCGGCGAGCCGGGCCCCGCGGCCTTGGCGAATTGGGCTTGCAGGTCGACCGCCTGCTCGTCGGGATTCCCCGAGCCCTGCTTCAGGTTTGTCGATAACGCCGGCGGCGACACCCCCTTGGCCTCCAGCCGCCGGGACTGCCGCCGCTTCTCAAGCTCGGACCACCGGCTGCGCAGATTGGTCGCCTCGTGCTCGTGCCGGTCGAACAACTCCTCACGCTCGCGAAGGTACGCCTTGTCGAGCGCGTCACGGGCAAGGCCCCCGTCCAGCCGCAGCTCCTGCTTGGCGGCCCTCAGCTCCTGGTCCCGCTGCCCGTTGAGCACGCTTTCCTCGCGCCGGTGCCGTGCGAGCAGGTCCTTCTCGCGGAACCCGTCCGACACCGCCAGCTTCATCGCCCGCCCCAAGGCGTTGACCGGCGCGGTGCGGATGCGCTGGAAGTAGTCCTTGGAGGTCACCGCCCGGAAGAAGTTGCCGACCTGACCCACCGCCGTCCGCCGCGCGTCGTCGAAGGCCCGGCGCTCGCGGTCCTGCCGATCGAGCAGCGCGTCGCGGCCCCCGGCGTACCGCTGTCGGATACGCGCGTCCGCCGCCCGGACCTCCAGCCGGGTCCGCTCACGCAGCGCGGCCGTGTCTTGCTGATAGCGTTCTTGAAGGGCTACGCGTTCCTTCTGCTGACGCCCCGCGAGCGACTGCGTCTCACGTTGCAACGCCTGGGTCTCCCGGCGTTCCTGGGCGAGCAGGGGCTTGAGCCGGCTGTCCGCCGCGGCCTGCTGTTCTTCCTGCTCCGCCCGGTAGGTCGCGTCGGGCTTGCGCCGCTGCGACTTCGTCTTCTCGTTGTTCGCCCGCTTCTTCGCGTTGCGCTTGCGCTGCGGGCAGTAGTCGGCCTTCTTGCCGCCCTGGGCTTCACGGTACGCAAGAGCCCATTTCGACAGCTTCCGCTGCGACCGGCTGAGCGGCAGCAGCAGCCCGGTCTGGGGGTGCACGAGGTTGATGGCGATGTGCACATGCGGAGCCGTACCCGGCCCGTCGTCGTGGCACACGATCACCGCCTGGTGCTCGTCGCCGCGGTGGGTCCGCTTGGCGATCTGCTTCGTATACGTGTTGGCCTTCTTGTCGATCCACCGCTTGCCCAGGCACTCGCCGCGCTTGACCCCCAAGCTCGCCACCGCCGCCTGCGCCGCGCTGATCATCTCGTCCTTTGTGACTTCACCGCGCTCCTCCGGCGCCCAGCCCAGGGTCAGGTGCAGGACCGGCTTGCCCTTGGGCTTGCGCCCGACCTTCGAGACACCCTCGGCCTGACGCTTGAGCCGGTCCTGCTGGCGGGCGGTCGCGGCCATGATCCGGCTCGCCGCCACCGCGTCGTCGGTCGCCATCCCGCAGACGTGGCTCCACGCCACGCGGTGGGAGGTCTCCAGGGTGTCCTTGTCGTGCATGAGGTACTGCGCGATCAGGCCCTTGAAGCTCGTGCCCTGCTTATGGATGACGGTGATCATGGCAGCTCGGTGGTCAGTTTCCCGATGGCGTCCTGCAGGTGCCCGTACAGCGCATCCCAATCTTCCGGGGCGCGGTGGCCGCGTCCAAAACGGTCGTCGCGCAGGTACTGCATGAGGTTGACCCCCACGGCATTCACCTCGTAAATCAGCCGGTCGAGCTTCGCCCCCAGCTCGGGGTCGGCGCCCGACGGGGCAGGTGGTGCCTCGGTCACCGGCTGGGACAACGCGGCCCGGCGGATGTACTCGGTGACGGTGAGCCCGGCGGCGGCGGCCTGCTTGCGCAGCTCCAGGTGCTCGCCCACGGTCCACCGCTGGCTGGTCTGCTTACCGCGGTATTCGTCCGGCCGGTCACGCTTCTTGTTGGGCCGCCCGCCGACGCCCTTGCGCGAGGTCTGGGTCTGCGTCATCGTGGTCCTGCTCCGTCTATTCATGCCGTCTGCCCCGCCGGTTGGAACGAACACCGGCCGTTCCAACCCCCCGGAATGTGTTCACCCGCTCGGTCAGCCTGCCAGCGGCAGGCCCAGGCCGGGTCAGGGTGAACCGACAATTCCGGGGCTCATGCATCCAAGGACATGCGTTCCTTGGTCCCCCCGGAAGGTCCCCCGGAAGGGTCCCCCGGACAGGCCCTCGGCGAGCCAGATCGTTCCTAGAGCCCGCCGGAGGCGGGGTCGTAGAACGAGTATTTGCCTGTCAAATACACATCTGGTTATCAATACCGCCGATTTTGCCATAACCCGACCCCGTTTGCAAGTGTTTTCCGTAAGTGCAGCGAGCGCTCTTTCTGCTCGGTCGTTCGGCTGGCTCGGTGGTTCCGAGACGCTCCGATTCCGAGGGTCTGCGATTCCGGGGCGCTGTGCTTCAGGGGGGGGTGCTGACCTTCCGGGGGTGGTGCAACGCAGCAGTGAAGATCGTTGACTCGATTGCCGATATACTGATATACTGTAATTATGCAGAACCGGATCACCATCAACGAACGCGGCGTCATCACCATCCCAGCACGGATGCGTGAGGCCTTCGGGCTCAAGGGCAACGACGAACTGATCATCGAAGACACCCGAGACGGGCTGCTCATCCGCCCCGCCTTCAGCGTGCCGATCGAGGTCTACACCGAGGACCGCATCGCCGAGTTCGCCGCCGATGAAGACGCGGTGGGCAAGCTGCTCCCCCCACCGACCGACCCTTCCGGCCCCCCCGGAAGTCCCGGAAGTGGCAACACATTGGGGGCCTCTGATCGCGGCATCGATCATGCCGGGGAGTAGAACGCTGCGGGTCTTCCTCGATGCCAACGTGCTGTTCTCGGCCAGCAACGCTTCAAGCCACATCGCCCGGCTGATCGCCCTGGTCGTCGAGCACGGGCAGGCGGTGACCAGCGACTTCGCGGCCGAGGAAGCCCGGCGAAACGTCCAGCTCAAGCGGCCGGGCTGGGCCGACGACTTGGCACTGCTGCTCGATCAGACCGAGGTCGTCTCATCGATCCGCTTCGCGCTGCCCGTCCAGCTCGCCGACAAGGACCAGCCGATCCTCTGCGCCGCGATCCGCAGCGGCTGCCGGGTCCTGGCCACGGGCGACCGGCGGGACTTCGGGCATCTTTACGATCAGACCATCGAGGGTGTGACCGTTGTCACGCTCGCGCGGCTGGCCGAGCTCGTCGTGGGGGCGATCGATGACGGGGGCTGAGGCCGTGCGCTAAGTTGACTGGTCCCGCCGTCTGCTCCACACCTCCGAGAACGCGGCGTGGTCGGTGAAGACCTCGCACAAGCAGCCGTTCACGCGTGCCGCCTTCACGCGCAGCCACTGCGCCTCCCGATTTTCCACGGCCGCGACCTCCTCCTGGAAAGCCGGTTCGCCCGGCCGGTCGCACACATTGCTGGCGATGTAAAGCCCTGCATCAAGACTCATCAGGAAGCGGCGGGTCAGTTTGTTGCGGGTCAAAGCAGGCATCTCAAGCCCCCGTGTGCAAGGTTGTGATACGGATTCGGGCAATCGGATCGAGTATACGCTGGCCTGCGAAGACCTTACCGGGTGCAAGCACTCGGATGAGCGCCCGTTGATTGCCGTCAATCGCACGAACAGAAGGCCCGGCGTTGCGCCGGGCCTTCTTCGGTGGGTTATGCCGCGGTCGGCGGCGTGCCCCGCTGGGCGTCCTGCTGCCGGTACTCCAGCGTCAGGTCGTAAGCTCGCTCGCAGAGCCGGGCCATGCGGAGCAGCTCATCGCCGAGCAGCCGGTCCGTGTCGTGGTACTTGCCCTGGTCATCCTTGTACGTCCGGGTGATCGTCACCGGGTAGAAGGGCTTGCCCTGCTTGTCCTGATCCCGCCAGACCGAGGCCTTCAGGCCGCGGTCGCGGAGGGTGATGAGAGGTTTGTTTGTAGTCGTGTTCATGATCGTTGTCCTTTCGTTGTTGATTGATCATGCCGACCGATTGCACGGGTCAAGGGCATCACGGCACAAGACAACAAACCGGAAGGTTCGCCCACGGTGAAAACCGGTTTTTTTCTTGGGACGTGCCCGCCGTGCCAGGGTGAGCATGCCTTCATCAATCAACCACGACAGACAGCGATCGCTTGCTGAACACAAGGCACAACCCACCATGAGAACATGCGACTGATCCCTTGCTGTTCCTGGTCGTTTAGGGTGCCGGGTTGAGCGGTGACCCGGTTATCATCAGCAGGATGGTTGAACGGGCGCATGTTTTTTGGGGCATACTGCTCGGGCTGTTGGGTGCGCCCTTGTATGGGCAGCCCGCGGTTGAAGCCGATCCCATGTTCCCTGGCGTCGCGCTCGAACGCCCGATCGCGGTGCTGCCGTGGCCCAATCAGGCCGGTCACTGGCTGATCGCCGAGCAGCCGGGCCGACTGACCCTCATCGACGCCGGTGACCCACATGCCGAGTCTGCGTCCACGGTCATCCTCGACCTGACCACGCACCTGCCGCACTACGCCGACCGCGGCCGCGACCAGCTCGGCCTGCTCGGTGTCGCGCTGCACCCCAACTTCGCCGACAACCGCCAGCTCTTCCTGCACTACACCGCCAACCGCCCGCGTCGCAACGTTGTCTCGCGTTGGGCAGTAGGAGAAGACGGCGGGATCGATCCGAGCAGCGAAGTTGTGCTGCTCGAACAGCGCCAGCCCTACGCCACCAACAACGGCGGGGCCATCGCCTTCGGGCCCGACGGCTACCTCTACATCGGCCTGGGCGACGGCGGGGCCAACGGCGACCCCCGGAACCATGCGCAACGCCTGGATAGCACCCTGGGCAAGGTGCTGCGGATTGATGTGAGGGCGGGCAGTAGGGAAGAAAAGGCGGGCAGCGCTTACACGATCCCGCCGGACAACCCGTTCGTGGATGACAAGGACGCCTTACCGGAGATCTACGCCTACGGGCTCAGTAATCCCTGGCGGTTCAGCTTCGATCGGTTGACCGGCGACCTCTGGCTGGGCGACGTGGGCGAGAACGACTGGGAAGAGATCAACCGCATCGAGAAGGGCGGCAACTACGGCTGGCGCTGGCGCGAAGGCACCCACGACTTCTTTCTCCCTACTGCCCACCCCCAGAATCAACCCCCCAACGACCTCATCGACCCCGTCCACGAATACCCGCACACCGAGGGAAAAGCAGTGGTGGGCGGCTACGTCTACCGCGGCAGCGCGATCCCCGAGCTGACCGGTCACTACGTCTACGCCGACTACGCCTCGGGCAAGGTCTGGGCCCTGCAGCTCGACGACCAGGGCAACGCCACCGCCAACCACCACCTGTTCACCGTCCCCCACCCCGCGTCCTTCGGCGAAGACGCCAACGGCGAGCTGTATCTCTGCTCCTTCGGCGCTCACCCCCAGGACCCCGGCGACGACCGCGTCTACCGGTTGGTCCGGGCAGCGGGGGAGCAATGACCCCCGGCCGTGCGCACACCCGGCGCGCCAATCGATCCAACACAACCGCGATCCAGCACCGCGCGCAGCCCGCCTCACGGCCGAGCAACGCCGTTGAACGGGTTCACCCGCCACCCAACCGAACGGAGCGCGCGCACAAACCGTTTGTGCGACGCACAGGCGTGCCGGCCGCGCTCGCGCAAAATTAATTGCGCAACCTCATCGGTTGGCGCTTGGCGCAGGGTGGGGCGGCTGGGTACAACAAGAACAACCCCGCCGAGGCGGGGTGCATCAAGCATCGTCCGTGTGTGAACCGTGCGTGTGGAGGTTCGGGGGCCGGGCTTGAGACAATCAACACCCCCCCCGGAAGTTGCGCAGGCCGCTGACGGGGAACGCTGTGGTTCGGACGGATTCAAACGCTTCTCTCGATCGGAGGCCGACAAGATGACGCTCACCGCTTCTCCCCGTGCCCGCAAGTACACGGTGCAGGGCCTGCTGGGCCTGACCGCCGCCGGGCTGATCGCTGCCATCGTGGTGACGAACACCGGCCGCGACGCCCAGGCCAAGCCATCCCACGCCACGACCACCAAGCAGGCTCCCCCGGAAGGGACCCCGGCCCAGACGCTGTCCCCGTCGGAGTACAGCCACGCGCAGAAGCTGCGGCGGCAGGCCGCGCTCACGACCGATGACCTTGCGGCTTTGGACCTGACCCAAGCCGAAGCCCAGGCGGTGCTGACCCGACTGGCCGACTGGTGCGCGGCCAATGAACAGCGCCTGGCCCAGGCCGAAAGCGCCGTGTTCGCCGCCGAGCGCGACCTGAACAACCTGCGTCGGAAGATCCGCACCGGCGAGGCGACCACGCGGGAGTCCGAGGGGCTGGCCGAGAAGATCGAGGCGGTGGCCCAGGCGCGTGCAACCCACCAGGCCCTGCTGATCGAGGGCGGCCTGTCCGCGGTCCAGGCCGGGGCGCCCGAGCAACAACAGGCCTGGCAGCGTGCCAGCGCGATGGCGGGGCGGCTGCCGGTCGAGCTGCGTCACCTGCCGTCGATGAATGAGGCGCGGCTGGAAGTGCTGGTCCGCGAGGCGTCGCGTGGCGGGATGGGGCTGGAAGAAGCGCTGTCGTTTACCGAGCAGCAGCAGGTGGCGGCGGTCCGCGAGCGTGTCACGCAGCGCGGGGCGCAGGTCCGAGCGGCGGAGTCCGAGGCGATGCCGCTGCCCGAGGCGCTGCGGGAACTGGTGGACGTGCCTGACATCGACGCCGCACCACGCTAACCATGCACAGCGCATCGACGTGATCGTGTCTGTCACCAGTTCAATTGCCAGTCCTAACTCATCAACGCACCGGTCGGGGTGAATCGATATGGAACGAGTCATGCATCGAAATCTTCTTCGGGTCTTTGTCGTGCTGTTGCTTGGCGTGGTGCCTGTTTTGCCTGCTGCGGGTCAGTACCTCTCGACGGTGGAGTTTGATCAGGGCGATTTGAAACGCCCCGCGAACACGACGCCGGTTTTTCATACGTTTCAATTCTTTGATGACAACGGCACCGCGGTTACGGACTTCCCCGCGGGCCGGTACGAGGTGGTGTACCTGGATGGAGCGCTGAAGTATGCCGCTGGCGCTTCACGCAAGTGGAAGGTTTTTGATGATCAGGCCGACCCCAGCGTGATCAACTGGGAGATCGTGCATGACGGCGTGACCGCGACCGAGACCCGCGCGCCGGGTGACGACGCCGACTACGAGACGGTGCAGGCGTGCGTCGACGCCAACTTCGGGAAGTTCATCGCTTTTAGTCACACCGGCGGCACCATCAAGATGTCGTTCCACGACGATCTCGCGGCCAACCCGGACTACGACCCGGATGACAACGAGGTGGGCAACTACTTCCTGTGGGCGATCCGTCCGGGTGTCCCGGACGACTGGGACGGCCCGCTGGACCTGGTGGTGGGCGACATCAACATCTACGACGACGCGCAGCTCGAGGGCAACGAGGCGATGGAGTCGAAGGCCCAGGCCCCGTTCGGGGGGGTCAACGTCCTGATGCAGGTGAAGACGCCGGTGTGGGCGCTGGTGCCCGACGGCTTGACGCAGGGCACGGCGGAGCTGGAGTTCGACCTGCCCCCGCGTGCGAAGGTCTACAACGACGACGGCACGCTGCTGGTGGATAGCGGCAGCGGCGCGGAGACGCGGGTGACGGACTGGGACGCGAACCAGGGGTCCAAGCGGTTCTGGATCGAGACGGACGTGCCGCTGATGGGGGATGAGATCCAGCTGCGGCTAACGGGTCTAAAGGAATCGGAAAAAACCAGCATTAAGGACGGCAAGACCGAGGACAAGGCGTACGTGTCCAGCTACTGCCCGTGCGGCTCGGAGGGCGGCTCGTGCTCCGGGAGTGTCGCGGGGTCGCTTGTGTTCACGGTGGACCTGGGCCGGACGCGGTACGGCGAGAGCGCGGGGTACCTGCAGCTGGTGGCGGAGACCTACGACGCGAGCAAGCTGCACACTTCTGGGGCGCTCCAGCCGTTCGTGCACGAGGACCTGCAGGCGATCAACCTCGAAGGGGCGGGGGGCAAGATCGTCCCGCTGCCGGGGACCGAGCAGGACTGGGGGGGCATGGAGGTCGACTACCCCGGCGGCGGCACGCTGTACCGCCTGGCGTTCTACCACGACCTTGACAAAATCAGCAACGGGACGATCAACGACGCGTTCCGGGTGGTGGAGGTGAGCAACCCCGTCGCGAACACGCTGCGGGTGGTCGAGACCCAGGAGCACAACGGGACGAGCAAGCGGTACTGGGAGTACAAGTACGTCGCGGCCAGCGGCACCTGGGAGATGGAGGAGGGCCAGTTCAGCGGCGCGAATGATGACCCGCTGAAGGTGCAGTCGAACGTCGAGGCGACGGTCAACGCGACGACCACGACCAAGACGATCACGATCAAGGAGCCAGGCGGCACGACGCCGGTCTCGCAGGTCGTCGAGACCTGGACGCAGTACGCGTGGGGACGCGAGATGACCCGGCGTGAGACGGGCACGGGCGCTCACCGGCTGATCGAGTCGTGGGTGTTCGATCAGAACGCGTCGAACGCGGGCTACGGCCGCAAGCAGTGGTACTACAGCGGGACGGGGTACTGGGAGGGGTACGTCTACGAGAAGACGACGCTGGAGACCTACCTGAAAAAAACCGTCATGCAGCTCGATGACAACGAGCAGACTTCGGCAGACCCGGCGAACGCGCCCCAGCAAGCGGCCAACATCGTCCGCGAAGAAACCCGCCTGGTCCCGGGGCTCTGGTACGCCCAGGGCTCGGACCAGTACACCTTCCAGAAGTTCAAGACGACGGTCGAGGGCGAGGACGCTTCGACGCACTACACGCTGCGGACCCACGAGAACACGGCGTACACGGAGATGAAGGTCTGGGACGTGGTGGGGACGGTGGTTGATCCGGCGGCCGGGGCGGCGAGCGAGGAGGCGTTCCTGGATTCGGTGGTCGCGGGGACCGCGGACGACGTGCTGGTGACGCTGACGACGCGTTGGCCGGTGGGCCAGCCCGCGGGCGACGACTCGAACCCCGGCGACATCAAGCGGATCGACCACCCCGACGGGCAGGTGACGCGGTTCGAGCGGGTCAAGGACACAAACCTGGACTACGTGGTAACGACCGAGCACGGGTACCTGTACACGGCGGGCACGAGCGCGGGGCAGCTTGCTTACGGCACGAAGACGACGCAGACGACGAACGTGCGTGGGAGCGTGGTGCAGACCTTCGTGCAGCGTGCTGCCGAACAAGTCACGGTGTTTGGGGGGTTGTTCACGGTGTCGCTGAGCGACGCAAGCGCTGTCGATGCCTTTGGCCGTCCGACGACTACGGACTACTACTTCGGCTCCGAGGCGTACGACGAGTTCTATAACGGCACCGGCACCCCCGAGTACAGCGTGCAGCAGCAGCACGGCTGCTGCGGCAGCGGGACCGAGCGGAAGCTGACGGACCGTGCGGGCATCCTCAGCATCGAGATGTTCGACGGGCTGGGTCGTCTGGTCGAGACCACGCCCGCGGACGGCAGCACGGCCGGGGACATCCGCACGCAGATCGATTACGACGCGGCGGACCGGGTGTTGCAGGCGACCATCAAGCCGACCGACAACCAGCTGGCGGACTTCGTCTCCCGGACCGAGTACGACGATGTGGGCCGGGTGATCCTGACCGAGGACGCCGAGGGGCGTCGGAGCTACTACACCTACCGGCGTGTCAAGCAGGACGGGACCGGTGACCCCTACACGTTGGCCGTATCGGGCGACCCGGCCGACGACGCGGGCAAGTTTTACTGGGAGAGGCGGGTCTACGGCCACGACCGCGTGGCGGGGGCCTCGACCCCGCCGGTCCGGGTGACCTGGACCGACAGCCACGGGCGGGTGGTGCGGTCGTGGACCGGCAGCGTGGCGGACGGCGAGACCTGGACGCAGCTGGCCCGCCCCGATGGCACTGAGACGCTGACCGAGCAGTCGCGCACGGTGATGGACTACACGTGGGCGGACTGGAACGGCGCGACCGAGAAGCGCGCCCAGGTCAAGACACGGGTCTACCACGCGCTTCCGGCGGTCGAGCCGGGTGCTGCCGAGACGAACTACCGCGAGGTCAGCACGGTGCTCAGCGACCCGGCGGGCCGGCCGTTCCGGGTGACCGACGCGGCGGGCAACCTCACCGAGACGGTGTACGAAGACGGCAACAGCCGCGTGTCCTCGATCAAGATGGGGGTCGATGCCAGTAATCTGAAAACCGTTGAGCTGCGCGAGTACGAAGAGGTGCGTGCCGGGGTGGTGCAGGCAGGCAACCAGCGCCCCTGGCCTTGCCGGGTGTACACGGTCAAGCCCGGCCTGACGACCGCGCCCAACCCCGCGAATCTGGGGACCCACTACGTCAAGACCGACACGGAAGAAGTCTTCCTGGTGCCTACCAGTTCGCTGTCGTCGCGGACGCTGTGGACCAAGCCCCAGCACCTGCCATGGTCTTCTACAGGATTCGATGTCGAAGGGCGGGTGGTCTCGGAGCTGCGCTACGAGAACGACGATGCTTCCAACGCGCTCTCGGGCACGTTCTATACCTACTACGACAGCAGCGACGCCCCCGCGGGCCCGTACAACGGCCACCGCGACGGCTACCTGCGGCACACCGATGTGAAACCCAACGACGGGGACCTGTCGACCGCTGGGGGGCTGGCCAGCGGGATGATCCGCACGACGAACTTCTACGACGACGCGGGCCGGGCGGTGAAGACCGAGACGGTGGGGCGCGGGTTCACCAAGGTGGCGTACGACGCCTACGGCCGGGTGCTGCGTGAGGTGTCCGGGGCCGCCGAAGGCGGGCTCGCCCTGGCGTATGGGGGCTCACAGTTCTTCGGCGACGACCTGCTGACCGAGAGGGTCTACGAGCTGGACGACACGGGGCGGGTCCTGCTCACGACGAGCTACGACCGGCGCGACGACCGGACCGCTTCGACGAGCGGCCTCTTGTCCGCGCTGGGCACGGGCGGGGCGCGGGTCACCTACAGCGCCAACTGGTACGACCCCAACGGCCGCCCGACGACCTCGGCGAGCTATGGGGACAACCGCGCCAACAACTACGCGGCGGTTGTTTATGCCAACCTAACCGAGCCGACGCCGAGCGACGCGACGGACGTGGTGGTCAGCACGGTCGACTATGACCTAGCGGGCCGGCCGTTCCAGTCGACCGACAACGGCGAGAAGGTGACGCGGACGTGGTTCGACGCGGCGCACCGGCCGACCTACGTGGTCGAGAACTACGAGAGCGGCGCGGCGTACTGGGGCGGGTCGCTGACCGGCGGCCACCCGGACGCGCCGGACCAGCCCAAGGCCCGCGGCTCGGAGATCAACCGCATCACCCAGCACGTCTACGACGACGGGCCGCGTGCCGGGGGTATGAAGTCCCAGCAGGTGGCGATCGACCCGGACGCGGACGGGTCGACGGCGGACAACCAGGCGACGCACTACATCCACTCCGGCGAGCTGGATACGGAGAGCCGTCGCGGCCCGATCCCGGTCAACGGCCGGGCGGTGGCGACGCTGATGCCCGACGCGATCGAAGACGCGATCGAGGCGAACGCCGGCTGGGACGCCGATGACGTGCGGGACGACGTCATCGCCGACATCAACAGCGGCCCTTCCGGGGGCGACTTCACGCTGACCGAGTACACCGCCGACGGCCGCACGCACACGATGACCGACCGCCGCGGCGTCGAGTGGACCTACGCCTACACCCCGGAAGGTTGGCTGGATCACAAGCGGGTGTCCGCGACCGGTGGCTGGACCGCGGTGGGCGACCAGCGCGTGCAGTACGCCTACGGCCCTGCGGGCGAGGTGACGTTGATCACCTGCTCGTCGGACGCGGCGGGCAACACCGACACGAGCACGATCGCCTACGACCACGACGGCTACTTCAACGTAACCACGGAGACCCAGGACCACGACGCGGGCGGGCCGCTGCCCGCGCGGTCGATCGAGCGGTCCTACGACACGCTCGTGGATGGCAGCAACATCTACACCAAGGCCCACCGCCTGGACACGATCACCTACCCCAACGGCCGGGAGGTCCGGGTTCAGTACAGCGGCAACATGACCGGCGTGAACGACGCGATCGGCCGCCCGTCGGGGCTCTACGACGTCACCGACGCCTACACGATCACCGAGTACGACCACCTCGGCTCGGGCCGCATGGCCCGCAAGCGCTACCCCGAGCCGAGCGTGCGTCTGGACTGGCGCAACGAGACCGGTGAGGGCAGCGGCCCCAGCGGCACTGACCCGTACGACACATCCTGGGACACCCTCGGCCGCCAGGCCCGCTGCCAGTGGGAGACGTATGACGGCAGCGGCGACGCGGTCGACGATCTCATCCACATCACCCACGCCTACGACGGCAGCTCCAACCGGCTCTACGACCACCGCCGGGTGTACACGCTGCACGCGACCGCCTACCGCCACGACGCGATGAACCGGATCGCGGGCGTCGGCACCGGCCTGCTAAAAACCGACGTCAACGGCGATCTGGTCCTCGACAACAACGGTTTGGCTCAACTCGACGATCACTGGGCCCTGGACGACCGCGACTGGACGCTGGACCAGCTGAACAACCCCACCCAGGTCGACACCGCCTTCGACGCCAGCGACCGCTACGGGGTGGCCGTCAACGACGCCAACGAGATCGAGACGCGCACTAACGACGCGGCGGAGAGCCCCGACGAGCTGCGCATCGACTTCAGCGCGACCGCCGACAAGGACGTGTTCACCGACCGGGTCAACGCGGCCAACGGCAACGACCTGGGCACGGAGGCCGACGTGACCGGGGGCTCTCTGGTCATCGACGCCAACAGCTCGCTGATCGACGAGGACAACCCGGCCCTGCTGGTCGCCGCCCCGGAACTGGGCCACCTGCCCTACGCCGTCCGGTTCAAGGTCGACACGCTCCCCGCATCCACGGAACGCGGCCTGGTCGGCTACGTCTTCGGCTACACGAGCCCGACCGACTTCTGGGTCTACGCCAAGAACATGACCCCCGGAAGCGGTGCCTTCGGGGATTATGAGCTGTACCACATGCACGACGACGACGCCAGCGGGTCGATCGACTTCAGCGACCCCGACGAGCGCAAGTTCATCGGCAACGTCGCTCTCGGCGACCCGTCTGCCGGGACCTTCTACACCGTCTACGGCTGGACCGGCCGCAACTCGGTCATGATGGCCTACCTTGGGGCCTCGCTCAAGGACCAGGGCGGGTTCCCCGGCGGCCGCGTCGGGCTCTACACCGAGGTCCCCGACACCTCGTTCGACTACTTCCGCCACGCCCCCGCGGGCCCAACCTACGGCCTGGGCTCGGCCTGGGAGGGCGACGGGCCCAACCGCGTCATCGAGGACCCCAACAACGCGGGCAGCGGCGTGATCGAGCTCGTGGGCAACTACGCCCGCCACGCCCAGCCGGTCTACCACAAGCACCTGCGCGCCAACCGGTTCGAGGTCACCTTCAAGCTCACCCGCTCCGGCGGCTCCGAGGCCGGGGCCTACCTCGTCTTCGACGACCAGGGGCCCGGCGACCACAGCCGCATCCTCGTCGAGCACCACACCAGCCCCGACACGTACTCGGTCCGCGGCTACGACTTCCGCGACGGCGAGCTGCGTTCCGAGCCCAGCGCCACGAAAGACCACACGAAGATCCCCCCGGTCTCCGGGGCTTCAACGCCCGTCTGGTTCCGCGTCGTCTCCGACGGCTCGACGGTCACCGTCTACGCCGCTGCGACCGAGGGCGGGCTTACCACTGCCACCGCCTGCTACAGCTCGTCGAGCTTCCCATTGACCGGCAACGGGCGCATCGGCTTCGCCGCCAGCCACGCCACCACCTACCTCGACGACATCACCATCAAAACCGACCCCGACAACGACCTGACCGGCGGCACGCCCTACGAGGCCACCGAGATCGTCGAGGGCTTCCCGCTGAACAACGACGATCAGATCGAGGACACCTTCGCGTACGACGGCGCGGGCAACCTGCTGTTCGACGGCAGCCGGGCCTACACCTACGACGCCCGCAACCGGGTCACCCGGATCGAGAACGCGTACCGGTCGGGCGCTTCATACGCCACCGGCTCGGTGCTGGCCGCGTACCAGTACGACGGCAAGAACCGCCGGATCGTCGAGAAGGGCTACACCGCCGATGGGCTGCGCACGCACCTGGACCACTACTGCCTGGGCGCGTCGATCATCGAGACGCGGGACCGCTTCGTGGACGGCGGCACGCTCAAGCCGCGCGTGGTGACCCAGTACGTCTGGGATCACTTCGCCCCCGGAAGTGGCCACTATGTGGACGCGCTCGCGGAGGTCGGGCACAACGTGAACCTGGGTGACGAAGAGGGCGACCAGGTCATCGACCGGCGCTTCTACGCCCTGCAGGCCGACGGCGGGGGCCAGGCCAACGTGCTGGGCCTGGTCGACGAGGCCGGGCGCATGATCGAGCGCTACGAGTACACGCTGTACGGCCAGCGGAAGGTCTACCGCCGCAGCGAGTTCGACCTGGGCGCGACGATCCGTGCGGACTTCGACGGTGATGGCGACTACGACGATACCGACCTAGGCATCGTGGTCAGCAACTTCACCGGTCCGGGTAGCTACGGCAAGACCCACGCCCAGGGGGATACCGACGGTGATGGCGATGTCGATGACACGGACACCGGTTATCTGATCACACTGACGGTTGACCCGTGGAACTCCGTCCGTGACCCGCGCGCACTCACACCCTCCCAAGACTCGCAGTGGATCGAATCCAGCGGCGTGCAGTTGTGCGTGTTCGGGTTCCAGGGGCTGCGCCACGACGCATCCACCGGCACCATCGACAACCGCGCGCGGCTGTACCTGCCCGGGCTCGAACGCTTCGCGCAACGCGACCCGCTGGGGTACCCCGATGGGATGAATACATATGCCGCGTACCACGTGCTGCGGCAGGGGGTAGACCCGAGCGGGATGGGGGTCATTAAGGTTGACGAGCAGACAAGGGATGGGCAAACGCAGCAGCGTGTTTACCACGTTCCTGAAGGTTTACTGGGTAGAAACCAATGGGACGACGCAACATTCATCGGTTGGCTTGGCAGCGATGAGCGGGTCACACTTCATCCGAAATTTATGGATAAGTATGGATTCCCGAATGTTCGACCTCGCCTTCGTCGAGTTAAAGACTGCGGAAGTCACAATAACTTTGATGATGTGATCCCGGGTCTTCGCCGCGTTGTTTCGCAAGCAAATCGGGCGGCAAATAATGATCAGACTCGTCGTTCGACACGTACTGTAGCACCTGAAGTCTACGATTACACTACGCAACGACGTGAGGGATCGGATGATGCATATCGCGCCGCAGCAGTCACTCAAGCGTTTGGTCAAGAAGTATATTTCGAGGGTGGGAAAGCAGCTCTTACTGCTCCTGTTGTAAACCCCGCAGCGCGGGGTTTGTTTCGTGGAGGTAGAGCATTAGTTAATACTGTCAGATCTGGAGATGGATTAGTCGATGATGGCTTAAGAGTGGCAAACAATGGTCGTCGTGTCGTTATGGCTGGTGACGGCATGGCTGATGATCTCCTGCAACACGCTGATAATGTTATTCCGAGACCTGGATACACCGATGTATTTTTTCATGCTACCGAGGACTCGTTCAAAGTCATGCACAATGGAAAGTGGGTTAATTTATCTCACAGAGATGTTGCAAATTGGGTACGGTCAAGCGGAATCCAAGGCGATTTACGCCTCATTTCTTGTAATGCTGGGGCAAAGGACCTTGCGCAGGATTTGTCCAACACATTAAATAGGAATATTATGGCAGCAGATACAAGAGTTGGCGTTCCTATCGATTTTGAGAGTCCGCCATTGCTAGAACCTGGAGGCAGTTGGCATTTATTCAGACCTGGGAAGAGGTAAAATTTAGTTATGTCAATTTTACAAGAAGGTTTTTTTCAATGGGATTCGACCAATGCAAAGAGTGCAATTATTGCGAAACTTATGGATCAACCATATGTCGATCGCGATAAGTTGATCGCATATTTAGATGCTGGTCAGAAAATTGTTGCTTTGGCTCAAATCGCAACAGATTTCGTCTCCGAAGATGAATCTACTATCAGTCCACTCGAAATACTTACAGATGGTGTATGGGCATGGACATCTGATGTAGTGTTCTACGTCAAGAAATACAATTATATGCCAGATCATGATTTCATCATGCATATGCGTAGGCAGAACTGGATTCCATCGCCTGTGTCTCGTCGGCGATCGCAGGAAATCGCTGCTGCGATATTCTCAACATAGATATTGGAGATCATATTACTTAGTAGATACCATATTAAATCGCACCCGCCCTAACGCCGGATGGCGTAGGCCAGTACCTTCAGCATCGCTTAGGTAAACAACGCCCGCTCGCTCCGTCTGCTAAGTGTGCTGCCCATCGTCAGCTTCATTGCGCTGAAGAACGACTCGACTTGCCCGCGGTCGCTGTAGCCGATGCGGCCCAACCAGTCGTCGGTCATGTGTGAGAGGTAGAACCCGCCGAGCGTGCCGTCCTTGCGATGCTTCACCGGCTTGATCGTCGTCGCCACGCCCCAATCCTCCTGCGCTTGAGCGTGGACCCACTCCGCGTCGTAGCCCGCGTCGCCGGGTGCCCGTGGAATGCCGGCTGATTCGCAAGGGTGGTCGTGGCATGGCGCGAGCCATCCCACGGAACGAATCACTTCACTCTCCACCTCACATCCGACGGCGAACTGTATTCCACCTACGACGGCAAGAACCGCCGGATCGTCGAGAAGGGCTACACCGCCGACGGGATGCGCACGCACCTGGACCACTACTGCCTGGGCGCGTCGATCATCGAGACGCGGGACCGCTTCGTGGACGGCGGCACGCTCAAGCCGCGCGTGGTGTCGATGACACGAACAACGGCTACCTGATCTCCCTGACGGTTGATCCGTGGAACACCGTCCGTGACGCGCGTGCACTCACGCCCTCACAAGACTCGCAGTGGAGCGAATCCAGCGACGTGCAGCTGTGCGTGTTCGGCTTCCAGGGGCTGCGCCACGACGCGGCCACCGGCACCATCGACAACCGCGCGCGGCTGTATCTGCCCGGCCTCGAACGCTTCGCCCAACGCGACCCGCTGGGGTACCCCGACGGGATGAACGGGTATGCGGCCTACCACGTGGTGCGGCAGGGGGTGGATCCGAGTGGGCAGAGCATCGAACTCGTATTGATAGCTGGTAAGAAAGCTAATGATTTAGGACGTCGCTATTTTGACCCTGTTCTGGAGGGGGGGGTTCGGGCAGTCGCAGGTGATCGTGCAGCAGACAAAGTTGCTGTTTTTGCTGCTGCTTCAAGATCATTTGGGGAGACCTCGTTAGAAAGACAGCAAGAGGTTGCAGCTATTCCACGCAGAGCGATAGCAAGTGCCCCTCGTGCAGGTAAAGATGGCCTGACATGGCTAATCGACAACTGTATGTCGATGGGTGGGGCTGCGAGTGAATCTGTTTTTGGAGGTGACTATTTTACTGAAGGATATGCTGAGAATGCCGCGGATAATGGCGAAGCATTATTGGCGATCAAAGATCATGCGGTAGCCGTTGGCAGTGATTTAGTCTCAGGCGATCTTGATCGAATGGGCGACGCTTCACAAGCAGTTGGTGAAACTGGCATTTCTCTAGCTGTTGCACGTAAGTTGCCCGATTTAAAGTTTGGCCGGCAAACTGGTGGGCGAGAGCTTGTCTCCAGTCCATCCCGGTCAGATGTGATTAATCAATCTAATTTAACTCGTCCGCCCGAGAACCCTACAGCCTATAGCACAGCCTTTGAGACTACTCTTGATCGATCTGTATGGGGCAAGACTGACTCAGTGCATTTCAATCGAGCCAATGCAGCTCTTGATGCAGCTCTCAAAGGAGATTTAGATTTTTGTACAAGAATGGAGCAGCTAATACCGGGTGTGGCTGATGATGTGAGTAGTGTTGGGGGAAGAGTAAAGCCCGCTGGGTGGACTTGGAAACACGCGTCTTCGTCAACTGCGGGTGGTCGTCAAGGTGTCATGAGGTTAGTCCCTACTGAGCAGCATACTCCGGGTTCAGCATTTTGGCGTGTCATCCACCCTGACGAGGGGGCGAGCGGAGGGTATGCTGAGTGGGCGAGACCTGCGGGTGCCCCAAAACGCAATTAGGAAAGGGGCTGTCCTAGGAGATTATCCCCTGCGGACGATCTTTCGCAATGATTTTAGCTGGTTTTCGGCGCTCCCGGCGTTGAAGCGCCACTCGCATTCCTTTAAGAACAAGTAGAAGCTGTCTCTGGGCACGCCGTTGAACCGGCGCAGGTGACGCTTGGCCTGGTTCCAGAAGTTCTCGATGCCGTTGATGTGTCGGCCGCCGGGTTCGGCCAGGGACGTGTCGTGGTTGATCCGCACGTGGTGGTAGCCCTCGGCCGAGAGCGTGCTGTAGCTGGCGAACGTGTCGGAATAGACCACGCTGTCGGGCTTGATCCGCTGACGGATGATCGGCATGAGCGTGTCCTTCCGGCAGTCGGCGATCATCTGGGTGTAGACCTTCCCGCCCCTTATTAATAAGCCAAAAACGGCGACCTTGCCCGCCGCGCCTCGGCCCCGCTTGCCCTTGCGGTGGCCGCCGAAGTACGACTCATCGACCTCGACTTCGCCGTCGAAGGCCTGGCGCATCTCGTGCTCCTGGTGGGCGGCGATCAGCTCACGCAGCTTGCGGAAGTAGAGCGCCGCGCTGTTGCGGTGGATACCGATCAGCTCCGCGGCGGTGCGTGCGGTGGCCCCGGCGACGAACAGCTTGAGGAGCTCACCCTGCTGGCGTGGCGTGAGCTTGCTGTGCTTCAGGCCCATGGGAGTATCCTATAGTTTCAGGATAATCTCCTAGGACAGCCCCTTAGGAAAAAGCAAGGGTTTGATATGAGAGATATTGATGAGCTGAACATTAACGTGGGGGGGCAGGCAGTTGATCGGCCTCCACCAACTTTAAATCAAATTAAGCGATTTGAGTTGCATTTCAAACTAAACTTGCCATCGAGTTACATTGATTTGCTTTCACATTCCAATGGTGGTCATCCAGAATTGGATTCATTTATTGCAGTGGATTATTCTCACGATGAAATGCTTGGGGTTGGTCATTTTTACTTTCTAAACAATGACATGCAAAATGTGCAAAGCATTTGGCGCGCAACTTCGGAATGGCAGAAAATTCTAAATCGCAAAGTAGTTCCTTTTGCTGACTTACAAGGTGGCGATCAGTTGGTTTTAGATTATAGCGATACTGATATAGAGCCAAAAGTATGCTTATACCGCCATGATCGTACTTTCATTCGTTTTATAGTTGCTCATTCGTTTTCTGAATTTATTGACATGCTTTGCATTGACCCAGATATGATATAGGTTAAAATATGGAAAGATATAAGGGAAAGCCATTCATTCGTCTACTAGAGTTATATATCCTCGATATCACTGGCGAACTCTCGAGTCGCGATGAAAAGCTTATCACAGCTATGATACCTGATCTTCGTAAGGCTTATGATCATTATGGAACTTGGAAGCAAATAATAGAGGATGTAATGGATTTGCCAGAGGGGTTTTATAGGGAAATACGTCGTCTTTGGATAAAAAACTGTAGCATTGCGTCTGAAAAAAAATATCTATAACACCAGAGGATTTTGCAAAAATGATTGTCGACGATAATTTTGTTTAATCGCGTGGGTTTCAAAAACTCGGCGGGTGGTCGAGGTTGAGGCTCGGCGAACCCCCGGAACGGATCGTCTAACGCCTTTTGTTCTTTGACAAGTCAATCACACGTTCGACCTTGACGCCAGCGTCCAGATCGAGGAAGACCTGGACTACGACGAGGCGGGCAACCTGCTGTTCGACGGCAGCCGGGCCTACACCTACGACGCCCCGCACAACTGCCTGGCCTCGGCCTCCAGCAGACCGTTGAGCGTCTGCTCAACGCTCTCCCGCACGACCCTGTCCACGTGCCCGCGGACCTGGGTCTCATCGATCTCAAATGCCCCTTGGATCGGGGAATCGTTGCCGGTAACATCATCTGCCATAGTGGTTCTCCTGTGAATGGGTTGCGTACACAACAACACTATCCGCTCAGAGGACCGCTTTTTCATATAGCGCATAATTTAGGACGTTATCCTTTCGCAGGCGCAGCGGATGCGGCGCGGCAAGACCCCGGTCCGCCAGTCGGCAGCCGATACGCTCGACAACGAACAGGCCCACGCCAACACGTTCTTCGGCGAGGTCATCGAACAGTTCTACCTGAACCTCGGGGCCAAGTCGCCGAGATGTTCGGGCACTGGGTGGCCGAGGTGCCGAGCACCTGGACCACCCAGTGCGTGCTATTTGGCGTAGCAACAGAAGGGCATTGCCCTCCAGGGGATGTGATAACTTTTCTTATGGGAAACAGCGTGCTTGGCGGCTTCGGATCATTAGTTGTTCGGCTTGTCATAGAGCGCACGAATCAGCAGCGCGATCAGCGCCACAATCGCATCGGGATCTTCGCTCGCATCGGTAACCAGCCGGTGGCTGATCGCCGCGGTGATGGTGCCGATCGAGTAACCCGCCAGCACGTCATCGAGCATGTCACTCAGTTCCAGGCAGTCGAATTCATCGAGGCTGTTACCCCCGAGTGGTCCGCTGTTACATAGTGCCGCCCGCAGGTCGCGGTCCTCAAGGTAGTCGTCCATGCGCTACCATGCCATAGAGTGTCCAAGGGATCAATCATCCTTCCCCTCACTGGGGTCGATCACTTCCACCCCCGTCGGCTCGAAGTGCTTTGCGTTGCCCGTGACCACCGCCATGCCGTGCTGAAGCGCGGTCGCCGCGATCAGCCCGTCCGCCTGGCCGAGCGTGACGCTCTGGCGGGCACAACGGTCCGTGAGCACGCCCCAGCGTACCGCCTCTCGCTCAATCCGTGCGCTCCACGCTGCACCAACACCCGCCTGAAGAAAGTGCTTGACATAAGCCCCGGCCCTGTGGCATAGCTGCCGCATTGTCATAAACAACAACCGGGGCAGGCATGAACGCTTCACCATCACCACGTCGTGAGACCGCCCCTACCGAGAGGTAGGGCGCCATGGCCAAGATCGACATCTACCAGGCGGTCACCGACCGCATCCTCGAGTCGCTCGACAAGGGCACCGTCCCGTGGCGGCACCCGATCAAACGATCGGGCAACAAGGATGGCCTGCCGCGGAGCATGAGCAGCAACAAGCACTACCGCGGAGTGAACATCTTCCTGCTGGCGATGACGGCCTGGGCCAAGGGCTACGAGTCGGCGTACTGGCTGACCTACAAGCAGGCCAAGGCCCAGGGCGCCCAGGTCCGCAAGGGCGAGAAGTCTTCGCTCGTCGTCTTCTGGAAACGCTACGCGACCACGGACAAGGAGACCGGCGATAAGAAGATCGTCCCGGTCATCCGGCACTACAACGTCTTTAACGCCGAGCAGGTCGAAGGCATCGAAGCACCCGACGCGGCAGCGCCCGATCCCGACGCCGAACCGTTCGTCCCGATCGAAGAAGCCGAGCGCATCGTCGCGGGCTATCCCAACGGCCCGGTGATCGAGCACGGCGGCGGCCGCGCTTTCTACCGGCCAGGCGATGACCTGGTCCGCCTTCCGGAGGCCGATCGCTTTGTCGATCGCGAGAGCTACTACGCCACGCTGTTCCACGAGCTGGCCCATTCCACCGGGCACAGCAAACGCCTGGATCGCGGGCTGGATACGACGCTCGCGCCCTTCGGGTCGCCCGACTACTCAAAGGAGGAGCTGGTCGCCGAGATGGGCGCGGCTTTCCTGGCCGCGTCGTCGGGCATCAGCCCACCGACCATCGAGCAGTCCGCTGCGTACATCGACAACTGGCGCAAAAAACTCCGCGGCGACAAGAAGCTGATCATCCACGCAGCAGGTGCCGGGCAGCGTGCGGCCGATCACGTCCTCGGTGTGAGCTGGGACCAATCCAACGACAACCCAAGGCCGCCGCCTAGTGCCGAGCCGCAAGCATCGGGGCCGTCATGATGGAAGATCCCCAAGGCTTCCTGCCGTTCAACCACTACAGCGGCCTGCACCTGGTCGTCCATCTACGCGGCCCGAGGATCACCCCGCAGTTCGTCGCCACCGGCGGGCTGCTGCACGCCTACGGGCCCGAGCATCACGCGGCGCTGCCCGCCTTCGAATACCCCATGCCCACCGAGGACCTGTGGGACACCGACCGCGAGACCCCGGCACCCGACAACATACCGTTCGAGGAAGCGGTCGCGGGCTACGTCGAGCACACCGCGCAGGTCCTCTTCGACCTGATCCAGGAAACCGCCGAGCTTCAACGCGTGGCGTAGCGGATGCGGCGCCGCAAGACCCCGGTCCGCCAGTCGGCAGCCGATGCGCTCGACGACGAACAGGCCGAGGTCAACACCTTCTTCGGCGAGGTTTTGGAACAGTTCTGCCTCAACCTCGGGGCCGATGCCGCCGAGACGCTCGGGCACTGGCTGGCCGAGGTCGCCGAGCGGCTGGACCACCCCGCGCCCGGTTGATGATGCGCGGGGCGGCCACACCGCAGCAGACAGGATGCTGCTTGGGGTAGCACTAGAAGGGCAATGCCTTCTGAGGAATGTAATAACTTTCCTTGCGGAAAACAGGCCCACCTGATTGTTTTGGGTTGGCTGCGATGGGACGCTCAATCGCTTGAACCCAAGCATTGCGGAAATGCTGGTCAGTTTTGGTTGTTGCTATTAGAGTGCTGTTGGATGCCTTGCGCGATGACGCCAGCGATCTCGACTTCTAACGCGTCCCGCGCGTGCTCGTTGCCGATCGCGGTCGAGGGCTGGCGGCGGGGTGTGACCCGCTCGTCTGCAAGCCGATGGATAGCGGGTTCGGCCTGATGCACGACCCGCAGGACCGAGCGGATGATAACGCTGTTGCTGACCTCAAACCCCAAGTTGCCGCTTAAGCACCTGGACAGCTCCTGCACGGTGCGCAGCGCCGTCGGGGTCAGCCGGTACATCTTCTGGATGTCGCTGGGCTCCCCGGTCCTCGCTCCCTCCCCTGCCCCCGCCCCCGGAATACGGTTGGGGGCAGAGGGTGATGGAGGGGTAGCTGGGGCGGTGAACGCCAGCGCAGCGCCTTCATCACCAGCCACAACATCTTCCAGGGGCTCAGGAGGGTCTGGGTCTTCGGGAACTTCCGGGAGCGGGGGCGGTTGGGTGGCTTGTTGGATGAGGTCGCTGTCGATCATGTCCGCGATCGTGCTCCTGGGCCGGGTCTTGTCGAGTGTCTTGGCCATGGCTACGCCCGCTTCCTGTTCGGGGTTCCCTGCCCGGTCGAGGCCGACGCCAGGAAACGGTCTCGGTCGGAGCAGCGTTTAACGATCGCCCTGGCGATCTGCTTGAACCGCTGGGTCAGGGGCTTGTGCCGGGTGCCTGGGAGCTGGAACAGGGTCGTCCCCCGCGCCGCCGCGCGGTCGGGGTATACCGAGAACGGGATGAAGCCCTTGACCCCGAACGGGCGCAGGTTCTTGTGCTGGTTGAGGAACGCCCGCGTGTTGCGCAGAGCCAGCGATCGGGTGTTCACGGCGTTGAAGACGACGCCGAGGATTTCAAGGTCGGGGTTGCGGCGCTGTCGGATATCGCCGACGTCCCGCAGCGCCTCGGAGAGCCCCCTCACCGACAACGCGTCGGGGATGGTCGCGAAGAGGAACCACTCCGCATTCACGTAGGCCGCCAGCGTGTTCGGGGACTTCGGGTTCGGCGGGGTATCCAGCAGCACAAAATCAAAGTGCTTCCGCGCTGCTGGCAGGACCGCCTTCAACTGCTTGATCCGGTCGCCGGGGGCACTGGCCAGTTCATCCCTGCCCGCGATGAGGCAGACATTTGCGGGCATCCCCTCGGTGATGGCCAGTTCCTGGGGGTCGGCCTGCTGGGTCAGCCACTCGACGGCGCCCTCGTAGGCGTAGGGGTCGATGCCCAGGTGGTGCGTCGCGCCGCTGCTCGGGTCGAGGTCGATCACCAGCACCCGGTGGCCTAACTCGCCGAGCGCGGCGGCGAGGTTTACGGTGACCGTGGTCTTCCCTGCCCCGCCTTTCTGGTTGCCGACCGCGATGGCTGCGCCGAGCGGCAGGTGTCTCTTTTTGTGTGGTCTTCGCTTGGTTGGCTTGGGCATGCATTTCCGGGGGTGTTGGGTTCTTGCGTGCACGGGGGTGTGCACGCAAGCGGGCAACGGGTCGCCCTAGGAACAGGACACCACGGCCCGCCCCCGGAATCAAGAGGATTCGCGGTCTTATCCACACACGATTGAGGGCGTGCACGCAGGCGGTCGTGTAGGCGAGCAGGTACGAACGCGCGATGGTGTGCTCGCGTGCAGGCATCGGTGCAAGCACGCAAGAACCTATGACGGCGTGTGGTCAGGTGGTCACGTCTTCACGCGGTCACGCTCTCATGCAGGCACGCACACAAGCGGGCATGAACCCATGCGTTCGCGTCCAGAGAAGTTTGGAACCCCGGACTGCATCGCATGACCACCAACCCGGCAACGATTCAATCCGTCTCGGATCGACCGCCAAAACGATCCGCAGCTCTGACAAGCCTTTCTTGGAGCAGGATGCTTTTATTCGACGCTTCGATTGCTCTGATCGGCACGCTGCTCCTTGCTGTTGCGGCACGGGTTTTTGCTCCCCGCCTTCGGGTGAAGGGACCAAACAACCCGCACCCCAACGCAAGGAACCCCTACCGTGTCTTCCGCCGAGCAAACGCCGCAGCCCGATCCCAAGCCCCGGTCCAACGGGCAGGCACGGCAGCACCACGAACCGCGTTGGCTCAGCGTCGATCAGATCCGCAAGCAGCAGCGTTGCCGACGGGCTTTGGTGATCGCCGCGATGCAGTCCGGTGAACTACCCTTCGAGCGCCGTGGCCGCATCCGCTACGCCCGCGTCTGCGATGTGCTGGCCTGGGAGCAGGCACGGCTCATCAAGCCGCAACAGACCACCTCCCGGCAGGTGCACGAGGACCTCAGCGAGTTCCTTTGAGGGGGAGTCGTTGCGGTTGATAGGGGCTGCACTACAAAACCGGATCAACCGGGACGACAAAGGATCAATCATTGTCCCGAAGCGACAGGTGCGATATATGCCTAAGGCGTTGTATTCATAGCGTTTGGGTGACTGTGGCGTTTCGATGATGTAGTGATACCATAACTTTCAAAGCGTGGGCTTCTTTATCGTTTCGTAAGGCGCTCGCTTATCTGCCCGGCGCGTTGTGGAACGTGACCCATGCTTCGGGGGACCACATCGTCTCGCCGTCGTCGGACGTCGGGTCGGCGCGGAGGTGGTAGACGTAGTTGGGCTTGCGGTCCGGGACGGTGAGCGTGACGGACCGCCGGTCGTCCGACGCGGTCGCGGCGGTCGGGTCGGCGCGGTGGCGGTCGACCTTGGGCCCACCGTAGTTCGGCGTCGGGTCGTAGGTCCACGCGTCGATCGCGTACCGGCCCAGGTCCTCGAGCTGGTCCTCGGGCACCGGCTTGGTGAACGTGACGCGGAAGCCGTCGGCCGTCGCTTCAACCTTCTCAAACTCGAACGCCGCCTCCCCGCTCGGCCGCAGGCGCTGGAGCCCGAAGCGCTTATTCTGCCAGCCCCAGTTGCCCGACGAGCCCATCCCGCCAACGTACAGGCAGCCGTCGGGGCCCCAGGCCAACCGGTTGAGCCCGGCCTCGAAGCCCTGGCTGTGGCGGAAGACCGCGCCCTGCCACACGCCATCGACCTGCTCCATAAAGACCCGCCGCAAACCCCCGAGCGTGATCTCGGCCATCAGCAGTTGCCCGGCGTAGGGCTGGCCGTCGGGGATCAGGATCATCTCGCCCGGCGAGTTGCTCGCCTCGTTCTGCGGCAGCCACACCGCCGGCCAGGTGACCGGCTCGTCGCTGAACGCCGATGCCGCGCCGCCGTCGGGGTAGAAGTCGCTCTTGGCCTCGGTGTTGTTGTAGTAGCCGTAGAACGCGCCCTGCCTGCCGACGTAGATGCCGCTGGCGGGTTTCCACGCGCCCTGGTTGTCGGGGATGAGGATCGTGCCTTCGGGCCCCAGCGACACGCCGTTGGGCGTGCGCAGCCCGCCGGCGACGGTCTGGACCTCGCCGGTGGTCGCGTTGATCTTCAGCAGGCAGCCGCGCATCGGCGGGTTGGGCCCGTTGAGCGCGACGACCGGGCCGGTGATGTTCTCCTCCTCGATCATCCTGGAGAACGTGATGTTGGTCGACAGCGTGACGTAGAAGTGCCCGTCGTGGTACGGCAGCCCGAAGGTGAACATGTGGTAGTTATCGCTAATCCAGCCGTAGGCGAAGGCCTTGCGCTCATCGGGATAGCCGTCGCCGTCGGTGTCGGTCCACTGGCTGACCTCGTTTCGGTCGGCGATGTAGAGCGCGCCCTCGTGCCAGCGCATGCCCAGCGGGTCGTGCAGGTCGTCGGTGATCAGGCGCGGGGTGATGTTGGCCGGGTCGGGGTCGGTGGCGTTGTCGAGGATGTACAGCGAGCCGTTGGTCTGCTCGCGGAACACGCCGTTGTTCTTAGGGATGAAGGTGGTGACCGCGAGCTTGCCGCCGGGCAGGAAGGCGAGCGCGCCGACGCTCGGCTCAAAGCCCTCGGGGCGGGCCTGCTCGAGCGAGAAGCCGGGGTGGACCGATTCGAGCGGCAGGCCGGCACCCGGCCGCGGGCTCGCGATGCCGCGGGTGGTGACCTGCTTGTTGCCCCCGGCGGTGTCGCGCGCGTTGCCGGCGGTGTTGAACAAGGCCTCGGCGGGGACGACCTCGAACCGGTCGCCGCCCGGCTTCCGCCACTCCAGACGCAGTGCCACGCCGCCGCCGGCCTGGAACATGCGGATCGACAACGCGTGGTCGCCTTCCGCCAATTCGACCGTGCCGTCCATCGGCGTCGGCGGGTGCGTGCCGTCATGATCGACCACCACCTCGCCGTTGATCCGCAGGATCGCGCCGTCGTCGCTGATCAGCCGCATCGTGTACGTGCCCGGCGTGTCGATCCGCAGCACCGCGTCGACGGCGACGAAGAAGTTGTTCCGCCGACCGCCGAACGCCCTCGCGTCGCTGTAGTCGATCGTCGGCCTCACCTCGTGCAGGTTCGGCAGCTGCCCGGGCGCCAGCGTCGGCACCTCCATCAGCCCGCCGGACAGGTGGTACACCTGAAAGCTCACGCCCGGCGTCGGCGGGCCGTCCTCCGCATACGCGGGCGGCGCGATCCAGGGCGGCACGAGCAGGGCCAGCATCAAGGCGGCAATCAGACGCATCCGGGGCTCCTTCTTGGCATCGATATGGGCGCGGCAGGGCAGGGCGGCAACCCCAACCCGACGGGATCGCGCTAAGGCATCTTACACCGTCAACCCCGCGTCACGCCCCGCGCTGGCGACAGCTTGTTCCGCGCGCACGCGGGCGTTGGGACTCGACCTGCCGGCGGCTATACTTGGCTTAGCCCAAAACCACCGCCATGCACCCCACGAGGCCGCCACGGATGGCAGATCAAGACCACGACGCGCAAGCCACGCTGCAGGGCAAGTTCGTCCACCTGCACCTGCACAGCATGTACTCGCTGCTGGACGGGGGCAACCGGCTGGACAAGCTGGTCAAGCAGGTCAAGGCGCTGGGCATGGACGCCGTCGCCGTCACCGACCACGGCAACCTCCACGGCGCCGTCGAGTTCTACAACCTCGCCAAACGCGAGGGCGTCAAGCCCATCCTCGGCATCGAGGCCTACGTCGCGCCCGACATCGGCGGCAAGACAAGCGACAGAACGAATCGCGAGTTCACCGGCGTCAGCGACGGCGGGTTCCACCTCGTCCTGCTCGCCGAGAACAACACCGGCTGGCAGAACCTTCTCAAACTCAGCTCCGACGCGTTCATCAACGGCTTCTACTTCAAGCCGCGCATGGACAAAACCACACTCGCGCAGTGGAACGACGGGCTCATCGCCATCAACGGCCACCTCGGCTCGTCCGTCGCCTACCACCTGGTCAAGTACCACCAGTCCAATGACCCGACGCACTACAACAACGCCAAAAAAGAAGCGCAGTGGCACCGCGACCTGTTTGGGGTCAACGCGCAGGGCGAGCCGCGGTTCTACCTCGAGATGCAGCGGCACGAGGAGAAGCTGCAGGACGAGATCAATCCGTACATCAAGCAGCTCGCCGAGGAGCTGGATATCCCGCTGGTCTGCGACAACGACGCGCACTTCATGACCGCGGACGACTGGGACGCGCACGACACGCTGTGCTGCATCTCGATGGGCAAGATCAAGGCGGACGACAGCCGGCTGCACTACCCGCGCGACCTGTACGTCAAGTCGCCGGACGAGATGATCCAGGCGTTCGCGGACACGCCCGAGGCGGTGCAGAACACCGTCCGCATCGCCGAGCGCTGCGACGTCGAGATCGACTTCGAGGCGAACCACGCGCCGGTCGTCCGGCCGGTCTATACCGAGCGTTTGCAGAAACTGATCAAAACCAAGAAAACGAGCGAAGCCGCGGAACTGGTCCGCAAGTTCCAGAGCGACCACGCGACCGGGTCCAACGGCTGGCTCAAAGATTTCTGCGCGCAGGTCGTGGTCGAGCCGGTCAAAGAAGGCGGGGACGCCGGCACCATTGACCGCGGCCAGCTCGAAAAAGACTGCGACCACGCCCTGCGCCTGCTCTGCGAGGCCGGGCTCGTCTGGCGCTACGGCGTCGACGGCATCACCGACGAGATCCGCGCCCGGCTCGAGCGTGAGCTGAAAATCCTCTCCGACAAGCTCATCTCCGCCTACTTCATCATCTGCTGGGACTTCGTCAACCACGGCCGACAGAACGGCATCCCCTGCAACGCCCGCGGCTCGGGCGTCGGCACGATGACCGGCTACGTGCTCGGGCTCAGTAACGCCTGCCCGGTCGCGTACGGCCTGCTCTTCGAACGCTTCACCGACCCGGACCGATCCGAGTACCCCGATATCGATATCGATATGTGCCAGGACGGCCGGGGCGACATCCTCCAGTGGGTCCGCGATAAATACGGCTACGTCGCGCAGATCATTACCTTCGGGACGCTCAAGGCCCGCGCCGCGATCCGCGACGTCGGCCGGGTCATGGACCTGCCCTTGCCCGAGGTCGACAAGGTCTGCAAGCTCGTCGGCGACGGGCTGAAGACCACGCTCAGCTCGGCGCTCAGCGACGAGCCAGACCTCAAGCAGGTCTACGATAACTCGCCGCACATCAAGGGCGTGTACGACACCGCGCTGCGCTTGGAGGGCATGGCCCGGCACGCCGGCGTCCACGCCGCGGGCGTCATCGTCGCGACCCAGCCGCTGGACAACATCTGCCCGCTCTACAAGCCCCCGGGCCAGGACGACCAGATCGTCACGCAGTGGGACGGGCCGACCTGCGAGCGCGTCGGGCTGTTGAAGATGGACTTCCTCGGGCTCCGCACGCTCTCGATCATCGAGCGCGCCAAGGCCCTGATCGCCAAGGATTTCAGCACCAACACGATCAAAGACGCCGTCAAGCCCGCGCCTGGAAGCGAGCAAGCCGAGGGCGCGGACCAGGACGACCCGGCGTACGACCCGCTGGACCTCGAACGGCTGAAGTACGACGACCCGCGCGTGCTGTCGCTCTTTGAGCGCGGCGAGACCGCGGGCGTGTTCCAGTTCGAGTCCGGCGGGATGCGCAACCTGCTCATGGCGATGAAGCCCGACCGGCTCGAAGACCTCATCGCCGCCAACGCGCTCTATCGCCCCGGGCCGATGGAGCTGATCCCCAACTACAACAACCGCAAGCACGGCCGGGAAGCCGTGCCCACGGTCCACGACATCGTCGACCGGCTCACCGCCGACACCTACGGCATCATGGTCTACCAAGAGCAGGTGATGCAGGTCATCAACCAGCTCGGCGGGATCCCGCTCCGCCAGGCCTACACCGTCATCAAGGCGATCAGTAAAAAGAAGATGAAGACGATCGACGCTGCGCGTGTCGATTTCGTCAAGGGCGCGAAACAGATCAACAAGGTGCCCGAAAAAGTATCAACCGAGCTCTTCGAGCTGATCCTCAAGTTCGCGGGCTACGGCTTCAATAAGTCGCACTCGACCGGCTACGCGATCGTCGCGTATCAGACGGCGTACCTGAAGACACACTTCCCGCTGCACTACATGGCCGCGGTGCTGACCTACGAAGCGGGCAGCACCGACAAGGTCATCGAGTACATCGACGAGTGCAAGAAGCTCTTAAAGCCCGACGGCTCGCGCGGCGTCGAGGTCCGACCGCCGGACATCAACCTGTCGAACGTCGGCTTCACCGTGGTCTACATGCCCGGCGAGGACCGCACGCCCAGCACCGGGCACATCCGCTTCGGCATCCACGCGGTCAAGGGCGTCGGCGAGAAGGCGATCCGGTCCATCGTCGACGAGCGCGAGAAGAACGGCCCGTTCATCGGGCTCTTCGACTTCTGCGAGCGTGTCGACCTCAAGTCGGTGAACCGCTCGACGATCGAGGCGCTGATCAAGTGCGGCGCGTTCGATGCGCTGCACGGGATCGACCAGCGGGCCGCGCTGGTCGAGGCGCTCGACGCCGCGGTCAAGGCCGGCCAACGCGCCGCCGCCGACCGCGCCTCGGGGCAACTCAACATGTTCGGCCAGCCGGTCGCGGATGACAGTGGTGCTGTAAACACCGAGAAAAACAACGAAAAACAACAGGTCGCGTTACCCACGGTTCCCGCTTGGCCGACCGCCGAATTGCTCAGCTATGAGAAGGAAGTGATGGGCTTCTACGTCTCCAGCCACCCGCTGGATGAGCACCTGGACACGATCGGGCGGTTCGGCACGGTCACGGTCGCGGACATCGGCGCGCTGCCCGCGGACACGAAGATCGTCCTGGGCGGGATGCTCACGCGCGTCCGCCCGACGATCGTCAAGAACGGCCGGAGCGCCGGGCAGAAGATGGCGATGATCACCCTCGAAGACCACCGCGGGAAGATCGACGGCGTGCTGTTCTCCGACAGCTACGCGATGAACTACATGCACATGGAGCTCGACGAGGTCGTCTTCCTCTGCGGCAAGGTCGACCGCCGACGCGAAGAACCGAGCGTCGTCGTCGACAAGGTCGTTCCCGTCGCGCAGGCCAGCCGGACCCTCGCCGAGGCGATCAAGATCGTCATCCACGAATCGCCCGGCGTCTCACGCAACGGCGAATCCCGCGACCAGATGAACAAGCTCAAGGAACTGCTGCGCCAGGCCGGCCTGCGCGGTTCGACTTCCGGGGGCGGCGGCGCGGGCGTTCTGTTTGAGCTGCATCAGGACGACACCGTCGTCGATCTGCGCCTGCCCAACGTGCGCCTAAGCGCCGATGACAACCTGCTGCACTCGATCCGCACCGTGCTCGGATCGCTGCCCGACCGCGACGCCGCCTGCGAACTCGTCGGCGCTCCGAAAGTCAACAAACGCGCCGCCATCGAACAGCACGGCGAAGTCCGTAGCGAAGGCGATCTTTCTTTTGCGATGCACGACGACGGCGGGCAGTCGATTGATCGGTATTGATTATATGGCACTCTTTAAATACACCACGCTAGACTCGGCCAAGTTAATCTTAGAGAGTCAAAGCTTAAAGTGGTCCTGCCCTCTGGATTTTAACGACCCCCTAGATGTCCGGCGATCACTTCTTAAAGACTTTCTAGACGAAGAATCTTTGTCTAGCGATTTAGATAAAGAAGTAATTGCAGCAGTCTCAGATGCAGCTTTTGTACCTGCGTTCACGAATCCATTGACAGATCTAATCTTCACATGGAAGCGTCAGTTGGATAGCGGTGAGAAGACTGTAGGTGATCTTAAGCAGGAAATTAAAATAGAAACACTCGAGGGTTCATTTCGGAAGCTCTTTTCTCATGATGGACCTCACGAACGGAAGTGGAATCATTATCTGGAATCTGCGAGAATTTTATGCCTGACTCGGCTAGCTCCAGACGCCGGCAAAGAAAGTTCACTGATGTGGGCGCATTATTCTGGTGAGCACACCGGCGTTGCATTTGAGTTTGATTTCGACCAGTTGTTCGGTGAGTTTCTTAAAGAAGTACAATACGTACAAGAAGTTCCGGAAGTTACTTCAAATCAGTTATTCACCGACTTTGCTATGGGTCGAGCCAATGACTTTTTCACAGCTGGTTTCATTGATCTATTTGCAACTAAAGCTAAATGCTGGGCATATGAAGAAGAGTGGAGGTGTATATCTTCGTTAGATGTAGGGTTAGATTTTATTAATGGATACTTTCTCAGATTTGACCCTAAGCATCTGCTAAGTATCACCTTTGGTGTTCGGACAAGTGATTGGCAAATTCGCGATGTTGTTTCGCGGTGTAATACATGTATTGGGCGGCATGTAAAATATTTTAAGATGTCTATAAAACCCAAGTCTTTTGATCTGGTTCGCAATCAAATTGATGCGGCTTAGCCTTAGCGTAAGCCGATCGCCTGCCTCGGCCTTACATCCCCGGTGTTGATCCAGACTTCCTGCCAGTGTCCCATGCGGAAGCGGTCGTCGGCGAGCAGGGCGGTGAGCGCCGCGAGCTTGCGGTCGGGGTCCGGCTCGATGCTGCGTTCCTGGCCCGGCGGGAGCCCCCAGACGATGTTGCAGGCGACCGGCCGGCTGTTGGCGCTGGGGCGGACGAGGACGGTCATGACCAGGCGCAGCCGGCCGCGTTCGTCGGTGTTGTTGACCGAGACCGAGTCGATGAAGTCGAGCGCCGTGCCGTCGAGCTCGTCGATGAGCGCGAGGGCGGCGTCGACTTCCGGGCCCTGCCAGCGGTACTCGCCGAGGTTGTCTTTGGGGCGGTACTTGGAGTTGACGCCGAGGATCTGGGGGAGTTCGAGGTGGCTGAGTTCGACCAGCGACAGCGGGCCGTACATCTGGTAGCCGCGGTCGTCGATGACGTGGTAGCCGTCGGGCGACATCCCGCCGGTGCGCTCGTTGCGCATGCGGACGATCGCGGCGGGCGTGCGGAAGCTCAGGTCGACGTCGATCGTGCCATCCGGCAGCCGGCGGACCTGGCGCAGCTCTCGGACGATGTCCTGCCGATCGCGCAGCAGGTCGGCGGCGGCACGCAGCCCGTCGCGGTTCATCGGCTCGGGCCCGATCGCCGCGGCGAGGTCGGCGCGCAGCAGGTTGATCTCGGCGGGCGACATGAGCGTCGGCTGCTCGGAGAAGCGGATGTCCTGGGTCGTGATCGGCCGGGCGTGGGCCGTGTTGACGTAGGCCTGCAGCCGTTCGCTGCCGAAGTGCCAGCACAGCGCGACCGCGAGCACCGCCCCGGCGACGCCCGCGAGCTTCACGCCTAGCAGCGTCCGCTGCGGGTCCCACGCCGGGTCCGCGGAACGGCCGCGCTTGGATTTCTTCTTGCCCTTGGACGACTTGTTGGAGAGGAACCAGGCCATGCGTGCTCCGGGGTGATCCTGACGGGTGTTCGATAGGTGGTATCGGCGGGGTTGGGGTCTGGGGTCGAGGGTCTGGGGTCTGGGCGAGCGGCGCTCAGCAGCGCGACACCCCAAACCGAAGCCCACTGACCACGGTTCAAACCGCTCGTGATAGCCCAATCCTGACCCAGACCCCAGACCCCAGCCCCTACCGAAGCGCCAGCCGGACCAGGTGATCGCAAAGGTCCGGGAACGCGACGCCGAGGTGTTCAGCCGCCTTGGGCACGAGCGAGTGCGACGTGAAGCCGGGCATGGTGTTGGCCTCGAGGATGTAGCCGTTGAGCTGGGCGTCGACGATGAAGTCGATCCGCGCGAGGTGCCGGCAGCCGAGCGCTTTGAACGCCCGCACCGCGCAGTCGGTGATGCTCTGGATGCACGCGCCGGGCAGGTCGATATCAAAGCGGTACTCGGTGTCGTCACGCGTGTACTTGGCGTCGAAGTCGTAGAACGCGGCGGCGGGCACGATGTGGATCGGCGGCAGGGCGACGGGCTCTGCGGCATCAGGTGGGATGGGCGTCCCGCCCGTCGTTGAAGCGCTCTGCGTGTCCCGACGGGCGGGACGCCCATTCCACCCTGGGCCCAAGCCCTCCACCACCCCGACCGTCAGCTCCTTGCCCGCGATGAACCGCTCGACCATCAGCCGGTCGTGGTCCTTGAACAGCGCCTGCACCGCGGCGTCGGCGTCGGCTTCGGTGTGACAGATCGACAACGCAAAGCTCGAGCCCTCATCGAGCGCCTTCACGACGCAGGGCGAAGCCAGCGACCGCTTGTCCCCGCGCTCGATGAGCTCCGCCTCCGCGGTCGGCAACAGGTGGTCTTGCAGGATTTGCTTGGTCGCCCACTTGTCCATGCACCGCCGGGC
Organism: Smithsoniella earleae; assembly: GCA_032356285.1. NCBI lineage: Eukaryota > Viridiplantae > Chlorophyta > Ulvophyceae > Smithsoniella > Smithsoniella earleae. Next base: position 32,442 of record JAULKQ010024415.1, on the reverse strand, counting down.
CGCGTCTTCCCGGCAGCCGACGTACGGGATGCCCGCGTCTTCGAGGATCGCCTGCAACGGCCCGCCCTCGCCCCAGGGCCCGTGCAACACGGGGAACACCACCTGCACGCCGAGCTGCTTCGCATCGTCGAGCGCGGAGAGGTCGTCGGGCGTGATGTCGCGTTCGTAGACGCTGTGCCCGGCGTCGCGGAGCGCCTGCGCCACCTGCCCGCCGGACTTCAGCGAGACGTCACGCTCGCGGTCCGGGCCGCCGCGGAGGGCGAGGATTTTGAGTGGTTGTGGCAAGGGTCTGGGGTCTAAGGTCTTGGGTCTAGATTGTTTCACGGTTATTTGAGAGCGATCGGATAAGCGAGGTCAAGAGCTTGCCTGTTTCTTGCGCGAGCTGCCAAGCGGGTATGACCTGCTCCCGATCTAAAAAATTTCGCGCGCAGATCATCAACTGCGTTTCGACTTCCATCAGAGAACCGCGCGCATACGAAAGGTGCCTGACGTAATCGCCACGGTGCTGCCGGCCGTATCCTTCTGCAATGTTCGACGGAATCGAAACCGCTGCGCGTGAAAGCTGGCTACAAAGACCGAACCGCTCCTCCGCAGGCAGCAGCTTGACAAGGCGATACACCTCATCAACGAGGTCCATCGATTTCTCCCAAGCAACCAGTTTCCGATACGCCCGATCGTCCATACTGGCCTGCCTTGCTAGACCTTAGACCTCAGGCCCTAGACCCTACCCTCACCCCGCACTCGACGAGATGCACTGACTAATCGGATTCAACAGCTCCGGCACGAGCTTGTCGATCGCGAGTTGGCCGCAGTGGTTGCTGAGTTCGGGCAGGTAGGTCTGCAGGTGGTCGACCGAGTCGACCGGGCCGTACTTGCGGACGGTCAGGAAGATCGAGATCGGCTCGTCGCGGTACCGCCCGGCCGAGCCGCGGCGGGACTTCTGCCGCGTCTTCACCTCGAAGTAGGCCTGCAGCGTGCCCGAGTCGTTCAGGTTCACCGACACGAACGGCTGGCAGTCCAGCACCTTCCCGCCGTCGACGTCCATCACCTTGCCCAGCGGGGTGTCGGCGAAGAGCGCCTGGTACACGACCTCGTCGTGGTTGGAATCGCACTCGAGGTCGAAGCCGTAGGTCAGCTCGACGCAGTCCACGTCCAGCGGGCTGATCGACAGGTGGTAGGGCACCTGCTGGAGGATGAACTTGTGGTAGCTCAGCGCCTGGTCCATCGAGTCGGGGTTGACGTGCCCGGCCCGGATGGAGTTGCGCCGCAGCGCGAGCCACTGGTACCGCGGGTCGTCCTTCTTCCGGGCCGATTCGAGCGCGAGCTCGCCGTCGTACCGCCGGAACTTGGACATGGCCGGGAGCTGCTGGCGGATGCGTTCGAAAAAGTGCAGCGACGCCTCGCGCTCCGAGGGCAGGTCCATCTTCACCTGGAGCTTCTGATTGATGTAGAAATCGGTGCAGAGGGCGCCGAAGCTGGTGGCCATCGTTGCTCCTATCGGTGGCGGTCGGTTGGGGGTCTTCTCGCCCGGGCGCCGGGCAGGCCTGCGGCGCCCACAACGCCTAATCATACCATCGGGGGGGTCGGTGGGCGCGGTTCATCGCTTGGTGATTCTGACATAGTGAGGTATTGTACAAGCGATGCCATCGGGATCCGTGGAGCGAGTCAAGCGGACGAATTGGCCGGTTAAGGTCTACGCCTTGGCCTTGGTCTTTGCCTTTGCTTCGATGGCTGTTTTTACGGTAACGCTGTCTGGATCAACGGTTAATTCAGCTCGAACGAGTGCTCAGTTTTCAATTTGTTTGATCCTGGCACTTAGACTAATACTCGCGATTGGTCGCAAAGAGCAGAGCCGTGCTTGGATTGTCTATGTGGCCGCGATGGTGTTTGCGGTGCCGATCTGGCTGACTGTCGAGCCGATTATTTTCTCGCTTGCCGGCCGGTAAGGCGTCAGTCTTCAAACAAGTGCAGGTACGCCGTCGCCGAGTAGAACTTGAAGTTCACCTCGCGGAGGTACTCGACCGGGCCGGCGTCTTTGACCTTCTGCACGAGCAGGTCGATCTGCCGCTGGCTCTGGTAGCAGGCGATCGCGTCGAGCTTGGCCTGGAACTGCGCGTCGTCGCACTTGAGTTGCAGGTTCGGCGGCTCGGGGAAGTCGCAGTAGATCGCCATCTCGTAGACCTCGGGCACGTCCGTTGGTTCGCCGAGCTCGGGCCAGATCGCGCCGTTGGCGTGGAAGATCGAGATCTGCATCTCGTTGTGGACCACCTGGTGGTCGGGGTGGTAGTCCATCGGCGAGGGCATGAACAACCGCGTCGGCCGGATCGCGCGGAGCTTGTGCACGAACGCGTTCTGCAGGCCGGTGTACCCGGCGAAGGCCGGCTCGCCGTCGATCGCGGGGCGTCGGCCCAGGAAACGCGACAGGTCGCAGTCCGGGAAGCCCAGCAGGTGGATCTTGTCGGCGTCGGTCAGCCCGAGCGCGGCGCAGGACTTGATCAGCTCCTGCTCGCGGACCCTGGCGATCGTGTCTTTCTCGTCCATCGCGCAGTAGCCCATCCGCCCGTCGGTCGCCGCGAGCAGGTGGACGTCGACGCCCGCCTCGCACGCGGCCTTCATCCACAGCCCGCCGCCGATCGCGATGTCGTCGTCGTGCGGGCAGGCGAACAGCCAGGTTTCGCCGGCGACGCCGTCGCTGCCGGTGATCCCTTCGAGCGTGTCGTAGCGGTGGACCTTGTGGGCCGAGCGTCGTGCGTAAGAGAAAGTCATGTTGGCGTTGGGGGTTGGGAGTGGGGAGTAGAGAGTTGGGAGTAGGGGGTGTAGATCAGTGACTTTTAAGCCCACGGCATTGCGGCGAGTGGAGCGAGCCGGAACGCCGTGGGGTGGTTGGTTGGCTGCTGGGATTGATGCATGTTGCTGCGCTTCGATCCCACGGCGTTGCCGCTCGCGGGGCTCGCGTCAATGCCGTGGGCTTAAGGTCTTTTGTTACTCGGCAGGCCAGCGCCCCATCGCACGAGTTGCGTGAAAAACCGCGCGTAGTACTGCCCGACCTCGACCTCGTTCGCGCCGGGCGCGTGGCAGGCGACGCGGCCCGCGGCGGAGGGCGCGGTGTCGTTGTCGGTGCCCCAGTCGACCAGCGGGCCGACCCAGTGCGGCGCGGCGTCGGTCGCGAGCGCGGCGGTCCGGGCCGGGCCATCGTCGGCGACGACGAGCATCGGGTCCGGGGTCGCGTCGGTCACGACAAACGATGCGCCGTCGCACGACACCCGTTGCCGAACGACCTCGAGCACGGTGAGCGCGCCGGGCTTGGCGGCGAACCGGCTGTACCCGCCGACCGCGGGTGGGCGCTCGTGCCACGGCAGTCCGTCGGTGATCGGGTGGTCGGCGACGCGGCGCACGAGCGCGGCCTGGTCGTGGTTGATCCGGTCGTCTTCTGTGGCAATGTCGACGGGTAGGAGGTCGGCGACGGGCGAGCGGTCCCAGTCCCCGCCCACGCCGTGGAAGCTCTCCCACCCCCCGATCATGAGCAGGCCGGCACCGCTGCGGTGCGCGGCAACGATCGCGTCGTGGCCGGCGTCGTCGAGCTGGTCGGCGGGGTAGTCGCTGAGGATGATGAGCTTGCGCGGGGCTTGCGCGAGCGCACCCGCGGCGTCGGCGTCGCTGGGCAGGTAGTCGAAGCCGAGCCGGGCGTGGTGCAGGACGCCGGCGAGGTAGCTCGCGGCCTGGTCGAGCGCGGTGTCGCCGAGGTACAGGATGGGCGCGGGGCCAGGCATGGCGGGCATGATAAACCTGGCGCGGCCCGGCCGGGCGCCGCGCGTGGCGGATCGACCCGGCTGACACGATGCGCACCGGTTGACCGCAACCGCCAACAGCGACCATCATGCCCCACTCCTCGATCCCTCACCCCCAACGCCTAACCCCCACACGCCCATGCTCACAGGCAACGCCATCGTCGGACAGTCCGGCGGCCCCACGGCCGTCATCAACGCCTCCATGGTCGGGGTGGTCGACGCCGCCAGGAAGGCCAAAGCCATCGACCGCGTCTTCGGCATGCGCTTCGCTATCGAGGGCGTGCTCAACGACTACCTGCTCGACCTGTCCGCGGAATCGGATCAGACGCTGCAACGCGTGCGCTACACCCCGTCGTCGGCGCTCGGCTCGTCCCGGCTCAAGCTGCAAGACAAGCACTTCCCCAAGATCCTCAGCCAGCTCAAGAAGTACGGCGTCCGCTACTTCTTCATGATTGGCGGCAACGACACGATGGACACCATCCACCGCGTCGTCGCGTACGCCAACAGCAAGGGCTACGACATGCGCGGCGTCGGCGTCTCCAAGACCGTCGACAACGACCTCTACGGCACCGACCACACGCCCGGCTTCCCAAGCGCGGCGCGTTACGTTGCGCTTTCGATCCAACAGGGCGGCCTGCTGAACCGCGACATGCAGAAGGTCGACCAGTTCAGCGTGTTCCAGACCGTCGGCCGCAGCGCCGGCTGGCTCCCCGCCGCCGCCGCCGCCGCGCGGCGCAGGAAGGGCGACCCGCCGCACATCATCCTGCTGCCCGAGCGGCCGTTTAACAAAGCCGCCTTCTTCAAGAAAGTCAAAGAGACCCACGCGAAGCACGGTTACGTGTCCATCGTCTGCGGCGAGGGCGTGACCTACAAAGACGGCTCGCCGATCTCGGCCAGCGGGACCAAAGACAAGTTCGGCAACGTCGAGTTCGGCGCGATGGGCGGGACCTCTGCGGCGATGGCGCTGCACCGGATGATCAGCGACAAGTTCGGCTGGCGCGGCGAGTTCCAGGTGGTCGAGTCGCTGATGATGGCGGCGCAGGACCGCGGCGTGAAACGCGACTACGCCGAGGCATACCAGTGCGGCAAGAAGGCCGTGCAGCTCGCGACGCGCGGCGAGAGCGGCGTCATGGTCACCATCGAGCGCGCCAACAAGAAGGGCGAGCCCTACAAAGCCGCCTACGGCACCGCGCCGCTGGCCAAGGTCGCCAACTTCGAGCACACCATGCCCGACAAGTACATCGCCAAAGACGGCATGGACGTCACCCAGGCGTTCATCGACTACATCACCCCGCTCGTCGGCGACCTGCCCGAACTCGGGCACCTGACGATCAAGAAGGCCAAGCGCTGAGGCGATCCGCTCTCGTGTACGAAGAGGTGGGATGGGCGTCCCGCCCGTCGTTCGGGCGTCGCCCGAAATGCAAGGGGTCCACAGCGGCGTCGTGACGACGTGCGGGGCACCTACCCCACCCGCCAACCCCCTGCACCCCCGCTGTGCCGCCCAGCGTTGTGGTACAAGTGGCGTATCACCCCCCCCAAGCGCAAGGCGACACGCCATGAAACCCAAACTCATCATCCGTCTCGTGCTCGGCGTCGTACTCGTTGTGCTGGTGGTGCTCGCGCTGCTCGACTTTAAGGCCAAGGGCCAGGCGACCGACACCGCGCAGGCCTGGCAGAACCTGATGGACGACGTGGTCCTGCGGTCCGACCTGGGCGTGCACATCCAGGGCAGCCCCGATTCGCAACGCGTTGACGGCGAGACGCCCGGCAGCCAGGTCATCCAGTACACCTGGCCCGGCACGCTGCGCAGCTACCGTGTCGACGTCACGATGTCCGACCTGGTCACCGACGACGACCCCACGGTCATGCGGATCGATGGCCCGATCAATGATTGACCACCCGCCGGCCTGCCTACAGCTCCGCGATTACCCCCAACCCAACCCCGACCCCCGCGATGAACCACACCGACGCCCGCTACACCGCCTTCGGCCTGTGCGCCGACATGCTCGCCTCGCCCGAACTCGTGCGCGGGTTCGACCCGTCGCGCTACCCGGCCATCGCAGACGCGGTCGCGTCGGCGGGCAAGCTGCACCTCACCGGCGAGGGCTCGTCGCGCCTGTTCCCCGCCAAGCACGCGATCAAGGTCGCCAGGCAGCGCGGCTACGGCTTGCACCTGCACACCGACGCCGGCATCCAGAGCCGGTCCTACCAGCTCGCCGACTGGGCGGTGCTGGGCGCGAGCAACTCCGGGCGGACGGCCGAGGTGATCCAACTGTTTAAGCAGCTCAAAGACGCCGGGCACGGCAAGCTGTTCTCGCTGACCGCCTTCGCCGACAGCACGCTCGAGTCGTTCGCCGAGGCCGGCGTCGTGCTGGGCTGCGGCGAGGAGGGCGCGGTCGCCGCGACCAAGAGCGTGATCGAGCAGGCGCTGGTCGTCCAGGCGATCGTCGAAGCCGCAGCGCCAAATTGCGATGGCTCGCTCGCCAAGCGCCTGCCCGCCGTCGCCGACGCGATGCACGCCGCGCTCACCGCCGAGGTCCCCGCGGGGGTCACGCAGGCGATCGCCGACAGCCCGGTCATCTACTGGGCCGGCCCGAACGACGGCGTCGCCGAGGAGCTCACGCTCAAGACCAACGAGATCACCCGCAAGCCCAGCGACTACCTCGAAGGCACCTACGCGGCCCATGGGATCGAGGAGGTCATGAACGCCGGCGACGTCGTGCTGTGGGTCGACCCGATCCAGGACCAGGAGCAGAAGTTCGAGGACGTGCTGGCCAAGGGCGTGGGCGTCAAGATCATCGCGGTCAGCACCCGCGACACCCGCTTCCCCACGATCCGCGTCGACGACTGCGGCGACCTGACCGGCTTCGCCTACATGGCCGCGGGCTGGAACCTGCTGGTCGAGACGGGTTTAACGCTCGGCGTCGACCTGGACAAGCCCCAGCGCGCCCGTAAGGTCGGCAACGAATTTAATGGCTGAGCCGTCTGCGGCGTCCTTCCCGCGAACGAAAGTCCTAAACCCGTCCGGCCCGCCCGGCGTACGGTCGATATGCTATGGGGCGAAAAATCTGCCCCGCGTCCACCCGAAAGGCACCCGATGAAACGTCTGACCCTTGCACCGCTGATCGCCGCGCTCGCGATCCTCATGATCCCCGCCAACCCCGCCCACGCCGGCGAGGCGCTCGAACCGCTCAAGGGCGCCTGGGTCGCCGAGTCCTTCGACGGCGAAGGACCGCCGCCGGGCATGAAGATGGTCATGACCTTCGTCGATGACGCGACCCTCCGCATGCAGGTCAGCTTGAACGGCGAGGAGATGGAGAAGCAGGAGATCAAGTACACCGCCACCGCCGACGGCAAGATCACCATCTACCCCGAGCCCGAGGACAACCCCCAGGGCGAGGGCGCAAGCTGGCAGGTCAAAGCCGACAAAAAGCTCTACATCACCACCGACGACGGCGAAGAACTCGTCTTCGCCCGCCCGGCCTGACGCACAAAACCCACGCGACCCACTCACCACGAAAGGCAACCATGCGAACCCTCACCCAAACCCTCCGCCTCGCCGCGGTCGCGCTGCTGCTGACCGCGACCTCCACCGCCTACGCCGGCGAAGCACTCGAACCGCTCAAGGGCGACTGGCTCGTCGAGTCCTGGAACGGCGAGCAGATGCCGCCGGAGATCAAGATGACCATCACCTTCGTCGACGACGACACCCTCCGCTACACCGCCGCGATGAACGGCGAAGTGCTCGAAACCGAAGAGGTCCGCTACACCGCCACCGCCGACGGCAAGATGACCGTCTTCACCGAAGAAGACCCCGACGGCGAAGCCATCACCTGGGCCATCGGCGAGGACAAAAAACTCACCCTCAGCTCCGAAGAAGACGGCGACATGGTCCTCAAACGCCCCGACGCGCAGTAAGCCATCAACTCCCCATCCAGCACCCAACGAAGCCCCGCCACTTTGTGGCGGGGTTTTTCATGGGTTCCACCGTGGCCGATTTCCCACCCCGCGAATCGCCCCACCCCACATTCTCACGCGCGGGAACGCCCGGCCCGTTATCCTTGTGTCGCTGACGGACCGAGGGGCTTCCCGCCGGACCATTCACCGGCCGCGTCGAGGGAACGACACGAACCACGCCGCCCCAAGCCGGGCCGAGCCAGCCGCTCGACCCCCCCGCGATCGCCGCGCTCACAACGTGGCCCGGTGCAAACGCCATGACCGAATTCATTGAAGCCATCCTGAGCCCGGTGAACCTGATCCTCTCGGTCCTGCTCGGCTGCTTCATGCTCTACTGGCTGGTCGTCATGATCGGCGTGCTCGACCTCGATGCATTCGATCTCGATATCGACATCGATACCGACATCGACGCGGATGTCGCTGTGGACGCGACCGGCGGCGGGCTGATGGGCGTGCTCAAGTTCCTCAACGTCGGCGAAGTGCCGCTGATGATCCTGCTCACCACCTTCGTGCTCGTCATGTGGCTCATCGGCGTGATGGCCCACCTGTTCCTGGGCGCGTGGTCCGTCGGCGTGCAACTGCTGGCGCTGATCCCGATGGTGCTCATCGCCATCGTCGCCACCAAGATCCTGACCCAGCCGGCCAAGAAATTGTTCGCCCAGCTCGACAAGGACGCCTCCGCCGGCTCGGTCGCCGTGATGGGCCAGCGTTGCCGGGTCGTCTCGGCAGTTGTTACAAGCAGGCACGGGCAGGCCGAGATCGAGTCGGGCGCGGTGCCCGTGAAGATCAACGTGCGCACCGCCGAGGGCGGGATCGAACTCAAGCGTGGCGACGAGGCCGTCGTGGTCCAGGACCGCGACAAGCGGGGCGTCTACGTCGTCCGGGGATTCTGAAACAAAACCAAGGAGCTGATCATGACAAGTCCTCTGTTGCTGGCCGTCTCGGGTTGGGTGTGGGCACTCGCCGTGTTCTTCGTCGTCGCGTTCGTCCTCATGCTCGCCGCGGTCATCGTCGCCGCGATGCTCTACCACAAGGTCGAGCCGGGCACCGCGCTCGTCCGCCGCGGCTGGGGCCAGCCGACCGTGTCGTTCAACGGCATCCGCGTCTACCCCGTCGTCCACCGCGTCGACATCATGGACATCTCGGTCAAACGCATCGAGATCTACCGCCACGGTTCGGAAGGCCTGATCTGCATGGACAACGTCCGCGCGGACATCAAGGTCGCCTTCTTCATCCGCGTCAACAACGTCGACAAGGACGTGCTCCAGGTCGCCGACGCCATCGGCGTCCGCCGGGCGTCCGACCCCGAAAAACTCTTCGAGCTTTTCGACGCCAAGTTCTCCGAAGCGCTCAAGACCGTCGGCAAGAAGTTCGACTTCACCGACCTGTACACCGAACGCGACAAGTTCAAGGACGAGATCCTCGCGCACATCGGCACGGACCTGAACGGCTACATCCTCGACGACGCGGCGATCGACTACCTCGAGCAGACCGACCTCGCGAAGCTCGACCCCAACAACATCCTCGACGCCGAGGGCATTAAGAAGATCACCGACCTGACCGCGAAGGAAGCGGTCATGGCGAACGACATCGCGCGGGAAAAAGAAAAGACGATCAAGAAGCAGGACGTCGAGGCCCGCGAGTCGATCCTCGAGCTCGAGCGCCAGCAGGCCGACGCCGAGGCGAAGCAGGAGCGCGAGATCGCGACCGTCCGCAGCCGCGAGAAGGCCGAGGCGATGAAGGTCGAAGAGGAAGAGCGGTACAAGTCTGAGAAGGCCCGGATCTCGACCGAAGAAGAGCTGGGTGTCGCCGAGGAAAACAAGAACCGGCAGGTCATCATCGCCGCGCGCAACCGCGAGAAGGCGGACAAGGTCGAGGCCGAGCGCGTCGCCCGCGAGCAGCAGCTCGAAGCGACCGAGCGTGAACGGCTGGTGCAACTCGCACAGATCGAAAAGGACAAGGCCGTCGAGGTCGAGAAGAAGGCGATCCAAGACGTGATCCGCGAACGCGTGGTCGTCGAACGGGCCGTCGTCGAAGAAGAAGAGAAGATCAAGGACACGCACGAGATCGCCGCGGCCAAGCGTGCGAAGGAAGTGCAGGTCACCGCCGCCCAGGCCACCGCCGAGGAAGACAAGGTCAAGGAAGTGAAGAAGGCCGAGGCCGGCCAGCTCGCGGCGAAGTTCGAGGCGGACGAGATCCTGATCGAGGCCGAGGCCAAGCGTGCCGCGGCAGAGAAGGAGGCGCTCGGGAAGATCAAGCTGGCCGAGGCGGCGCGTGCCGAGAAGGCGGCGGCGGGGCTGGCCGAGGCCGAGGTCATGAACGCCAAGGCCGGCGCGGTGCAAAAATACGGCGGCGCAGAAGCTGAAGTCGTGCAGAAGAAGGCCGAAGCCGAGGCCGCGGGCGACCTGGCCATGGCCGACGCGATCAAGGCCAAGGGCCTCGCGGAAGCCGAGGCCGAGCGCGCCGGGTTCGACGCCGAGGCCGAGGGCATGCAGAAGAAGTACGCCGCGGAGGCCGAGGGCGTCGCCGCGAAGGCCGAGGCCATGAAGAAGCTCGACGGCGTGGGCAAGGAGCACGAAGAGTTCAAGCTCAACCTGGAGAAAGACCTCAAGGTCGAGCTCGCCGAGATCGAGATCAAACGCGACATCGTCTCCGACCAGGCCACGATCCTCGGCGAGGCGCTCAAGTCCGCCAACATCGACATCATCGGCGGCGAGACGCAGATCTTCGACACGCTCCTGCACTCGATCACGCAGGGCAAGAAGGTCGACCGCATGATCGACAACTCCGACCACCTCCGCGATATCAAGTCGACGTTCTTCAACGGCGACGGCGAGTACTTCCAGCGCCAAGTCAAGGGCTTCATCGACAAGTTCAACATCGACAGCGAGGACGCGAAGAACCTCACCGTCGCCGCGCTGCTCGCCAAGATCATGGCCAAGGACAAGGGCGGCAAGCTCAAAGAACAGATCAGCGAACTGCTCGGCCTGGCCAAGCAGGCGGGCGTCGAAGACAAGACGATCGGATCGCTCGGGCTGCTGCACTAGCGTGGACAGGTCGAACCCGCTTCCGGGGGAACAGGCCGGGTGCCACGCGCAAGCGTGCCCCGGCCGACCCGGCGGCGGCCCAATGCCCCGTGACCAAGCCATCACAGAGGCCACAGAGCCACAGGGGTCACGGAGTCATGCAAAGGTGTTTTCTGTGCCCCCTGTGAAATGCCTTGAATCCAAGCAACCATGGCCGAATCACCCGAAACAACCCAAGCCAAGCCCGAGCAATCCGGCCACGCCCAGGGCGAGCAGCTCGACCAGGGCACCTACGAGGTCATCCGCAACCGCCTCCGCGAACAGGGGCAGGCGCTGCGCACCAAGCTCGGCCAGCTCAACGAGCAGCGCAAAGAAGTCTTCGGCTCCATCGAGTTCACGCTCACCGGCACCGACCGCATCACCACCGCGCACAACTGCATCCCCCGCGACATGGCCGCGATCGGCCGACAGGTTCTCGTCGGCTACAACGTCCAGTTCGGGCTCAAGCAGGGCATCGCGCTCACCGATGTCTTCGCCTGCTTCGACTTCATCGACGGCAGGTTCGAGCCGCGCCCGCTCGACCTGCTCAACGACGAGCAGTTTCAGAAGGATTTCAAAGACCTCTATCGTTTTTATAAAACGACCACCTTCGCGAAATTCTTCATCAAGGGGCCGTTCCTCTATATGAAGTTCCGGGTCGGTCGGGATGTCAACGACTTCAAGGCGTTCAAGTGGGCGTTCGAAGGCACGGGCGACGGCCGAACGATCCGCTACCTCGACAACCGCTCGGACCACGAGGTCCGCTACCCCGATCAGCACGACTTCCAGTGGACTCGCGCCGGCCGGGACGAGCAGCGGCCCGGCGCCCACCCGCACATCGCGATCGACGACCGCGTGTTCGTCGAGACCACCGGCGGGGACCTGACCATCAAGGTCGAAGACAACACCGCGACCGGCCAGGGCATCTACGCCGAGCCGGTCGAGGACCCGGACCAGACACTCGACGACGCGGAGTACGAGTACGTCGTCGATGGGCACCTGATCCTGCTGCGCGTCCGTCCGTACCAGGAGCACACGCACCGGTACTTCATTTTCAACGATAAATTGCAGGAGGTGCACCGCTGCGACGCGCTCGGCAACGCGTGCGTGTTGCTGCCGGACGACCACGGCCTGATCTTCGCCGGCGGGTACTACCTCGCGACCGGCGAGCTCCAGGCGTTCCCCAACGTGCCGGACAACCTCGTCTTCGAGAAGCGTGTCGCCGCGCCCAACGGCGAGGACACGCTCTACGTCTTCTACAACCGGATGACCGGCACGTACGTGCTGATGGCGTACAACCTGATCGCCCAGCGCGTCGAGACGCCGACGATCTGCAACGGCTACGCGTTCTTCGAGGACGGCACGCTCGTCTACTTCAAGGCCGACGACGCCCCGCAGAAGCACCACGCGGTGCAGGTCTGGCAGACGCCGATCGTCGGGCCCAACTACGTGCCTGAGCAGAAGAGCGACAGCTACCTCTATAAGATCGGCAACCGCGATATCGTCCACGGCATGGCCGAGTGTGCGCAGGTGCTGGGCCTGATCGATCGGGACGACCCCTACGCCGAGCTGTACCTGGACATCGTCTCGACGACGACCGATCTGCTCGATTCGTTCTTCTGGCTCGGCGACGACGCGTGCTTCGGGCTCGCCGACACGCTGGGCGAGGTGCGTGGCACGGCCCAGGCCGCGGTGGGCGAGTTCGAGAAGGTCACGCGCATCCGCAAGAACACCCGCCAGCAGACCGATGCGGTTGCGCAGGAAGCCAAGGACCTGGTCAACCGCAATGCCACGCGGATCTACGACAACATCAATGTGTATGTCGAGGCGCTCGCGTCGCTGCGCGGCGTGCGCGGACGGATCATCTCCCTCAAGGCGCTGCGCTACGCCGACCTGCCGCTGATCGAGTCCCTGGAACAGAAGGTCCAGGAGCAGGTCGATGCGCTCAGCCAGCGGACGGTGGACTTCCTCTTGCAGGACGCGTCGCTCGCGCCCTACGAGGCCGCCGCCGGCGAGCACGAGCAGGGGATCGAATCGGTCACGAAGGTCACCGAAGCCAAAGAACTCGAAGAGGCAATCCTCCAGACCTCCGCGGAGCTGGAGATGCTGATCGACATTGTCAGCAACCTGAAGATCGACGACGCGACGCAGCGTACCGCGATCATCGACGGCATCAGCGCGATCTTCGCCGAGCTCAACGCCTCGCGCACCAAGCTGCGTAACAAGACACAGGAGCTCGGCCGGTCCGAGGGCGTCGCCGAGTTCAACAGCCAGCTCAAGCTGCTGAACCAGTCGGTGGTGAACTACCTGGACCTCTGCGACACGCCGGAGAAGACCGAGCAGTACCTGACCAAGGTCATGGTGCAGGTCGAGGAGTTGGAGGGCCGGTTCGCGGAGTTCGATGAGTTCGTCTTGCAGCTCACCGAGAAGCGTGACGAGGTGTACAACGCGTTTGAGAACCGCAAGGTCCAGCTCATCGAGAAGCGGAACAAGCGGGCGAATGCGCTGGCGCAGGCGGCGGACCGGATCCTCGGCGGGATCAAGTCACGCGTCGAATCGATGGACGAGGTCGAGCAGATCAACGGCTACTACGCCGGCGACCTGATGATCGACAAGCTCCGCGACATCGTCGAGGAGCTCACCGAGCTCGACGACACGGTCAAGGTGGACGATATCCAGTCTCGCCTCAAGTCGATCCGCGAGGACGCGGTCCGCCAGCTCAAGGACCGCAACGAGCTGCAGGAGGGCGGCAACGTCATCCGCTTCGGCAAGCACCGCTTCTCGATCAACACGCAGCACATCGACCTCACGACGGTCATGCGCGATGATCAGATGCAGCTGCACCTCGCGGGCACGCGGTTCTTCGAGCCGATCACCGACGAGGCGTTCAACGCGACGCGCCCGGTGTGGGACCGCGAGGTCGTGAGTGAATCCGACGCGGTGTATCGCGCTGAGTACCTGGCGTACCTGATCTACAACGAGGCGGCGGGTGAAGCGTCGCGGCTTGGCCGCGCGGATGATGACAACCGCGTCGCCGTGCCGCCGCTCGCAGACCTTGCCGGGCTTGACGATGCGGCGCTGCTCCAACTCGTTCAGCGATTCATGGCTCCGCGCTACAGCGAGGGCTACACCAAGGGCGTCCACGACGCGGACGCCACCAAGCTGCTGCGTGCGCTCGTGGAGATCGGCGCATCGGTCGGGCTGCTGCGTTATCCCAGCGCAGCGCGCGCGACCGCGTCGGTCTTCTGGCAGTCGTGCGGGAACGATGCGGAGCGGAAGCTGTTGCAGGCGCAACTCGCGGGCTTTGGCGCGGTGCGTCGTCTGTTCCCCGGCGTGACCCAGCAGCGGCTGTATATTGATCGCGCGACACAGTTGCTCCGCGGTTTTGTTCATGAGCACCCGGTATTTGACCGCGCGCTGGTCCCCGATACCGGGGCGTACCTGTTTCACCAGCTCACCGCCGACGCGACGGGCTTCGTCATCAGCCCCGAGGCCAACGCGCTGCGCGAAGCGTTTGAGCTGTATCTGAAAGACGCGGCTCAGCGCACCGAGTTCGAGGGCTCATTGGCCGACCTCGCCGGCCACCCGGTCGAGCGGTTCACGCTGATCCGCGACTGGCTGACCGCGTTTCTGGATGGCGGGGCGGCGCCGGCCGAGGCGGACGCGCTGCGCGCCTACGCCGACGAATCCTCGGCATTGATCCTCGAGGGCCGGGCCGAGCTCGGCCGGGTCCACGACGTGTCGGTCCGCCGGCGTGTCGAGGGCCTCGTCGGCTCGCACCGCTCGCTCGCCGACGGCTCGGTCGACCTGCACTTCAACACGTTTATGTCCCGGCTTGCGCATTTCGTCGCCGAGGACGTGCCGCGCTTCGAGCAGTACACCGCGATGAAGAAGCGCTTCATCGACGACGCCCGCGCGGAGATGCGGATCGAAGAGTTCGAGCCCAAGGTGCTCACCAGCTTCGTCCGCAACAAGCTGATCGATTCGGTCTTCCTCCCGCTCATCGGCGACAACCTCGCCAAGCAGATCGGCACGGCCGGCGAGAACAAACGCACCGACCGCATGGGGCTCTTGCTGCTCATCTCCCCGCCGGGCTACGGCAAGACCACGCTGATGGAGTACATCGCCAACCGGCTGGGCATCGTCTTCATGAAGATCAACGGCCCGGCGATCGGTCACGGCGTCACGTCGCTCGATCCCGATGAAGCGCCCAACGCCTCGGCCCGCGAAGAAGTCGAGAAGCTCAACCTCGCCTTCGAGATGGGCGACAACGTCCTGATCTACCTCGACGACATCCAGCACACCAACCCCGAGCTGCTGCAGAAGTTCATCTCGCTGTGCGATGCTCAGCGACGGATCGAGGGGGTTTACAAGGGGAAAACGCGCACCTACGACCTGCGCGGGCGCAAGGTCGCCGTCGTCATGGCGGGCAACCCGTATACGGAAAGTGGCGAGAGCTTCCGCCTGCCCGACATGCTCACCAACCGCGCCGACACCTACAACCTCGGCGACATCATCGGCGAGCACGGCGACGCGTTCAAGCTCAGCTACCTCGAAAACTGCCTGACCAGTAACCCGACGCTCAACCCGCTCGCGACGCGCAGCCAGAAGGACGTCTACGGCATCATCAAGTACGCCGAGACCGGCAGCCGGGAGGGCATCGAGCTCGAAGGCAACTACGCGACGCAGGAAGTCGAGGAGATGGCATCCGTGATGCGCAAGCTCATCGCGGTGCGCGACATCATCCTCGCGGTGAATCAGCAGTACATCAAGAGCGCCGGGCAGGAGGACCAGTACCGCACCGAGCCGCCGTTCTTGTTGCAGGGCTCGTACCGGAACATGAACCGGCTTGCGGAGAAGGTCGTGCCGGTGATGAATGACGAGGAGCTGATGCGGCTGGTGCTCGCGACGTACGAGCAGGACGCGCAGACGCTGACGACCGGCGCCGAAGCGAACCTGCTGAAGTTCAAAGAGCTCATCGGTGTCATTAGTGAAGCAGAACAAGCGCGTTGGGACGACATCAAGCAGGCGTTCGTGCGCAACAACGCCGTGAATGCGATGGGCGGCGACAAGACCGCCGCGGTCGTCAGCCAGCTCGCCGCGTTCAACCAGGGGCTGGGCGGGATCCGCTCGGCGATCGGCGAGTCGATTGCGAAGCTGGCGGAGACCAACGGCAGGGCCGACGCGTCGCACGGCCACCCCGACCTGGGCGAGCGGCTCGCACCGGTCCTGTCGCAGGTCGCTGGGCTAGGCGACCGGCTAGACGGCATCCGCGATGCGCTCGACGCGGGCGCAAGCGAGCTGGCCCGGGCCGCGTCGGTATCCGAAGCCAAGCCCGCGAAGACAATGCCGGCGTCGGTGACCGCGAAGCTGGACAAGAAGACGCTCGATGCGCTGCACGCGCTGACGGACAAGCTCGGGAACCTGCCGGTGGGGGGGCAGGCGGTTGCGGCCTCGATGACTGCGGCGGACGCGGGTAGCGAACAAACCACAGAGCCCGCTAAGCCGCAAGCGGCTTCGCAACAAGAGATCACCGTCGTCAACAAGATCCCCGCGACGTTCTTGTACGTGATGAAGGAGCAGTTCGCGCTGATGAAGGGCTGGCTCGAGCCGCTGACGCGCATCACCGCCGACCAGGACGACCAGCTCAAGTCGCTGCACGACAAGATCGAGACCGTACTCACCAAGTACGACACCATGATCGATCGTCTGGAAAAAAACCGCGCCGACGATGATTCGGACGCGGAAGTTGTTGACGAATCGGATTGAACCACGGAGGCACAGAGAACGCCGAGGCCTCATTCGCTCCGCGGTTGATTCGATCCAGCGACAAGAACTGCCTGGATAAATTTCACCCTATTTCTCTTGAGCGGGCCCTGTGCCCACCGTGTCTCTGTGGTTCAATACAGTCCCATGAAACAGGCACCGGACAACCTGACGATCCTCATCCGCGAGGGTGAATCGCTCCCATCGACGCGCGGGCTGCCGATGATGCGCCGGGTGTCGGACCCGGGCGTGGCGTTCCCGCGTCTGCGCCGGTTCTTCAGGCCCTGGCGGCTGATCGGCCGGGCGCTGGTGATCGGCATCCCGTGCTGGGCGGTGGCCTCGCTCGCGGCGATCGGCGGCTGGCTGACCGGGCTGGTCGCCTCGCTCGCCCAGTCGCTGGTGCCCTACGCCGAGGCGGGCATGAGCACGGCGACGTTCTTCACCGTCCTGCCGCTGGGCATCCTCGCGGTGTGGGCCGGCGTGCTGGGCGTGCGCGACGCGATGGCCCTGCCGCGCACCCGCCGGGAAGAGAAGGCCTACCGCGATGCGCTTGCGCGCCTCGGCGACGCCGACGTCCTTACCCCCGCCGACCTCAGGTCCCCGGGCATCCGCGAGGGGCTCGTGACGCTCGGGCACTTCGAGAAGCTGCTCGCCTCGGTCGACCGCGAGCGCGGCCGGGTCAGCGGGCTGCTGCTCGACTCGCTGCACCGTTCGCGCGACATGGTGTTCCGCTCGGTGCTGGACCTGATCGCGACCGAGCGCCGCTTGGCCGAGTGGTCCGGCCGGCTGGGCGAGGCGAGCACATACCGGCAGAAACTCGAGCAGCGCCGTGACACGCTCGCCGGCTCGTACCCCGCCATCCTCGACCAGTGCCTGCACGCCGCGGACCACGCGCTTGCGCATAGCAGCGACGACCCGGCTGACCTCGAACACTCCGTCGATGCGCTGCTCGATTCCTGCACCCGCGCGCTGTCCGCCGTGGATGACACAGGCCCGGCGATCGACGAGCAGGAGCTGCTCATGTACGCCGCCAAGGCCCGCGAAGCCGGGGCGCAGGCAAGCCCTGACGACAACGAGACCGCCGCGCCCGAGGCGGATCGGCCGGGCTAGCACCCGCCTGTTTCGCCCGCGCGGCCGCCCACATTTGCGGACCCAACGCCCCGTTTTCGCACGGCTGCGGGCCCAGACCCCATCGTGTCGATGTAGGATGAACCGGCCCGTCAACGCGGGACGCCGGCCCGAACGGATCGGGCCCACCCTGGAGACCCACCATGTTCAAATCCGTCGGCCGATACTTCCGCGCTCTGGGCTACCTCGTCACCGGCCGGATCGATGCCGCGCGACGCGCGGTGTCCACCAACCCGCACGTGGTCAACGCCACCTTCGATCAGATCATCGAGGACAAACGCAAGCGCGTGCAACAGTACAAGGACGCGATCGCTCGGCTGATCGTCCAGCACGAGTCGAAGATGTCCAAGATCAAGACGCTGACCGACGATGTCAATCGGATGGAGCAGCTCAAGGAAGGCGCCGCAGCGAAAGCACGCACCGTCGTCGCCGAGATGAAGGCGAAAGGCGCAACGATCGAGCAGATCAAGCAGGGCCAGGACTACCAGACCTGCATGGCCGCGTTCAACGACTTCTCGGTCAAGGTCAACGAGAAGACCGAACGCATCACCGAGCTCGAAGCCGAGGTCAACGAGATGGACCAGACCATCTCCGGCCACAAGATCCAGCTCCAGCAGATGCTCCGCGAGATCGATGCGCTCCGCGAAGAGCAGGCGACCACCGTCGCCGAGATCATCACCGCCAAGGAAGAGCAGGAGCTCAACGACATGCTCTCGGGCATCAGCGCCGACCGCACGAGCAAGGAGCTGTCGGAGATGCGCCAGATGCGCGAGGAGATGAAGGCCAAGGCCAAGGTCAGCAAAGAGCTCGCCGGCACGGACACGAAGGTGCAGGAAGCCGAGTTCCTCGAGTACGCCACCCGCAACCTCGCCAACGACGAGTTCGACCAGCTCATCGGCCTGGCGGGCGAAGCGGAGAACGCGGCGGACGACACGCCGGAGAAACGCGCGGGCGAGTCGAAGCTGCCGGAGTAGGTTTGATTTGTCTCACGCAGAGGCGCGGAGGCGCAGATTGGTCATTGTTCTTACTGAGATATCAGACAAGATGCCAACCGTCATCATGATGTGGTTGGGCATGCTGTTGTTAACGATCCCATTTCTTTGTCTTAGCTTGTGGAATTGGTGGGCAAGTCTACTTTCATTGGTGATTGCTGTCTGCTTTAGTCGTTGGATGGCTTACTGGAAGTATCAAGAAGCATATCTTGACCTATCCATTGCAAGTTCTATTCAAAATGAGCTTGGGTCCGTGTGGATTTTCAACTCGCTTGCCAGTTCGTTTCTACCTGCTGTGGCTATGGCGACTGTGTTCTTACTGCAGAGTAAGGCCAGATTGAGCCAGTATAAGACTCTGCGCCTCCGCGCCTCTGCGTGAGAAAAACGAATGCAAGCCGACTCCCCCAAGTACGCCTTCTTCTCCGACCTCGCGCGGATTGTTAACGCAGGGCAGTCGCGCAGTGTGCTCGTGACGGGTGATGTGCACGACCTGTTCTTTGTCAGCGAAAAGCCGAGCAAGCTCGACGATGCAGACCAAGGCGGGTCAGACGCCACGGCCGATTCCGGGGGCGGTGAGTACCTGCCGCTCATGCCTTACCTGTGCAGGCAGTGCGACATCCCCGGCGTCGTCGTGCTCGTCTACGAGCTCAACGGGCCGATCCGCTGCCTCGATCCGGACGACCGCAACCGCCTGCGCGACGCGTGGATCACGTGGAAGACCGGCCTGTCGCCAGACCACTTCACGCTCAAGGCGTTGACCGACCCGGACGCGGGCAAGAAGAAGCAGCAACTCGAAAGCGGGTTCGATCAGCACATTGCGGACGCGACGGGCAAGCCGACGGTCGCGCTCGAGCTGTTGCGCCAGCTCACGCTCTGCGCCCAGCACGCGCGCCGGCACGCAGCGCGCTCGGCCGACAAGTTTGACCTGATCATCCTGATCGAGGCCGCCGACCTGCTCTTGCCCGCGGGCGACGGCGACATCACCAAGCTCAGCCAGTCCGACCGCCACCGCGTGTCGATCATGCAGGACTGGCTCAGCGACCCCGGTTTTATCGAGGGCGACGACACGCTGGTCATGCTCGCCGAGTCGCGCAGCGGGGTGCACACGCGCGTGAGCAAGCTGCCGCAGGTGCTCAGTGTTTCGGTGCCGTCGCCGGACGAAGCGGTGCGCCGGCATTACATCGATTGGTTCGCGGCGCAGCGCGAGAAGTCGAGCAAGCCGGCCCCATTGGTTGACGATGTTGGCACCCTTGCGTCGCTTACCGCCGGGCTGTCGATCCACGCGCTGCGGCAGTTGCTCGTGCAGTCCGCATATACCCAGCAGCCGATCACGCCCGAGCAGGTCATCGCGCAGGTCGAGTCGTACATCCTCGGCCAGCTCGGCGAAGACGTCGTCGAGTTCTCCAAGCCCACGCACACGCTCGACCACGTGATCGGCTATGCCCGGCTGAAGGATTTCCTTGATTCAGAGCTGATTCCACGGATCAAGGCGACGGGCGACGAGGCCCTGCCGGGCGCGGCGATCGCCGGGCCGATCGGCGCGGGCAAGACGTTCATCTTCGAGGCCGTCGCGGGTTCGCTGGGGCTGCCGGTGCTCGTCCTCAAGAACATCCGCAGCCAGTACTTCGGCCAGACCGATGTGATCTTCGAGCGCCTGCGCCGTGTTCTCGAGGCGCTGGGGAAGGTCATCCTGTTTGTCGACGAGGCCGACACGCAGTTCGGCGGGGTCGGCGCGGATGCGCACGCAACCGAACGCCGGCTGACCGGTAAGGTGCAGGCGATGATGAGCGACCCCAAGCTCCGCGGGAAGGTCGTCTGGCTCTTGATGACCGCGCGTATCGAACGATTGAGCCCGGACATCCGCCGGCCCGGCCGGGTCGGCGACCTCATCATCCCCGTCCTCGACCCCGAGCCCGGCAGCGACGACCACGCGGCGTTTGTGCGGTGGGTGTTGAAAGCCGTCGGGCTCGATGACGATACGGACGCGGTCGATCAGTTGATCGGCCTGACCAACGGCTACTCGTCGGCCGGCTTCACGGCGTTGCGTTCGCAGCTCAAGGCGTACCGTGCGCTCTTTGGCGGGGCGATGACGATCGACGACGTCGCCGCTGCCGTGCACGATCAACTGCCCGCAGACATCGGCCCGACGCGGCGGTATCAAATGCTGCAAGCGCTGGTCAACTGCACCCGCCGATCGTTGCTGCCCGATCCGGATGTGAGTGATGATGACCGCGCCGCGTGGGCGGAAGAGCTTGCGATGCTGGATGGGGGTTGAATCGGCTCACGCAGAGGCGCGGAGCAAGGAGTTTTTGCCACGGATGCACACAGATCGTCACGGATTCATGCGGATCAAATCCGGGCTGATTCCGTGATCATCCGTGGCAGAATATGCCTTGGCTTTGCGCTTCTGCGTGAGGCAATCTACTTCTCAAACCGCCCCCAGACTTCCACCTGCAGCGCATCGAAGTACTCGAACTGTCGCATAAGCTCTTCGCGCAGCGCGTCGAGTTTCTCCGGGTCGGCGTCTTCGTTCAGCGCGGCTTCGCGCATCGCGGCGGCGGCCATCTGCAGGTCCTCCGCGGCCTTGGCGTACGACCGCGCGGTCGCGTAGAGCTCGAGGTTATTGAGGTCCTTCTCGTCCGGCGGCCAGATCAGGCGCGACGGGTTGGCGCGCAGATCGTCGACCAGGCCTTCGAGCTCGTCGACGCTTCGGCGGGCCGAGTCGATGGTCCGGTCGATGGTCGGGCGGTTGTCCGCGAGCATCGCGCGGGCGTCCGCGGTCGTGCCGGTGATCTCGGCGATGAGCGCGTCGACGCCGTCGATCGACTGCTGCGCATCGGTGACGAACTGCTCGGCCGAGCCGACGAAGTTGTTGATCCCCGCGAGGGTCTCGGGCAGGTCGTTGTCGATCTTGGTCGTGATCGCGTTGACGTTCGCGAGCGTGGTGCGGATGTCCTCGCCGCTGTCGCCGAAGACGCCGCGGACGTCGGTCATGACGCCGGTCGCCTCGGCGAGGAAGACGTCGACATCTTCAACCAGCGGCTGCACCTCGCCGTCGATCTTCTCGATCAGCGCGGTCGCCTCGTTCGCGGAAACCTCGATGCTGTCGGCGGTCTCGATCAGTTCGGCGGTGAGCTCGTCGGCGTCTTTACGGAGCGTGGTGAGCGTGAGTTCGAGCTCGTCGCGGACGTCCTGCACCATGCCGAGCAGGTTGCTGGTCCGGCCGGCGACCTCGCCGTTGTCGGCGATCGGCGCGCCGGTGCCGACGCTGAGGACGTTGAGCCAGGCCCCGCCGGTGACCGCGGTCTGGAGCTCGACGCGCGGGTCGTCTTGCCGGAGCTTGAGCCCCTTGCCGAGGGTGAAGTCGACGTGTACGGCCGCGTCGTCGTCGGGCGACTCGGGCGGGACGACAGTGATGCGGTCGACCCGGCCTGCCTTGACGCCCATGAGCCGGACCTCGGCGCCTTCCGATAACCCGGCGATGTCCTCACCGGCGGGGAACACGGCGGTGTAGCTCGTCGCGTCGCCGGGCGCGCTGCGGCTCTCGGCGACGCGCGCGATGAGGAACATCGCCGCCGCGATCGACAGCAGAATAAACAGGCCGGCCTGGAATGCGTACTTCGAGGGGTTCAAGTCGGTGCTCCCACGCACGGTCTATCGGCATCACCCGCCGCGCTTCAACAGCGCATCGTGATATGCGCTCGTGTCCTTGCGATCGGTCAAGGGCCCTTCCAGCCGGCCGTGCACGAACTGGTTGACCAGCGGGTTATCGCTCTGTTTCATTTCTTCGGGCGTGCCGTCGGCGACGAACCGGCCCTGGTCCAGCAGCACGAGCCGGTGCGCGATGCGGAAGGCGCTGGTCATCTCGTGCGTGATGACGACGGTCGTCACGCCTGTCGTTTCGTTGAGGTCGACCATGAGCTTGTCGATCTCGGTGACCGAGACGGGGTCGAGCCCGGCGCTGGGCTCGTCGTAGAAAATGATCTTGGGGTCCAGCGCGAGCGCCCGGCCGAGCCCGGCGCGCTTCTTCATCCCGCCGGAGATCTCCGAGGGGTACTTGCCCGCGTGCGGCAGCAGGCCGACGAGGTTGAGCTTCATCGTCACGATCGTGTCGATCGTGGTCGGGTCCAGGTCGGTGTGCTCCTGCAGCGGCAGGGCGATGTTCTCGGCGAGGGTCAGGGAGTTGAACAGCGCGCCGGACTGGAAGAGCACGCCCATGGTCTTGCGGTAAGCGTCCAGGTCGTTCTCGGACATACCGCAGATGTCGTGGCCGTCGATGCGGATGTGGCCGGAGGTCGGCCGGGTCTCGGCGGCCATGAGGTTGAGCAGGGTGGACTTACCCGCGCCCGACCCGCCGAGCATGACCAGGCGTTCGCCGCGCTTGACGTCCAGCGACAGGTCGTGGAGGACCTTGGTCGAGCCGAACTGCTTGGTGACGTTGCGGATCTCGATGATGTTGTCGGGTGGGTTGTCCATTGCGTTCATCAAACTAGCGGTGGGATGGGCGTCCCGCCCGTCGTCGCGGCAACGCCGCGAATCAAGATCGATGGATCGGCCTATGCGGCCGACGACGGGCGGGACGCCCATCCCACCTGGTGCTTGTTTCACAGCCCGAGCATGTAGAACACCGCGGTGAAGGCGAGGTCGACGATGGTGAGCGCGACGATGCTGATGACGACGGTGCGGGTGGTCGCGCTGCCGACGCCCGACGCGCCGCCGCGGACCGCGAGGCCGAGCTGGCACGCGAGCGCGCCGATGAGCACGCCGAATACCGCGGCCTTGACCAGCCCGGTGACGATGTCGGTGGTCTCGACGGTCGAGAACGTGAGGTCGAGGTAGGCGGCGTAGGGCATGTCGGCGACGGCGCGGGTGGTCAGCATCCCGCCAGTGACGCCCATGATGCTCGACAGCACGGCGAGGCAGGTGGTCATGATCATCGCGGCG
Source organism: Smithsoniella earleae (assembly GCA_032356285.1). Taxonomy (NCBI): domain Eukaryota; kingdom Viridiplantae; phylum Chlorophyta; class Ulvophyceae; genus Smithsoniella; species Smithsoniella earleae. The sequence continues at coordinate 8,802 of JAULKQ010024415.1, read as the reverse complement.
AGGACGCGCGGCACGACCAGGAAGCGGACCGGGCTGATCGCGTGGCTGCGCATGGCCTTGAGCTCTTCGTTGACCGCCATCGTCCCGATCTCCGCGGCGATCGACGCGCCGGCGAACCCGGTCAGCACGATCGCGCCGACCAGCGGGCCCAGCTCACGGAAGAACGCGATGCCGATGATCGTCGCGATCTGCTCGGCGGCGCCGTACTGCTCGAGGATGGGCACGATCTGCAGCGACAGGATCACCCCGATCGCGAAGGTCACGAGCATCACCACGCCGATGGACTTGACCCCGACGCGGTAGAGTTGGAAAGTCAGGTTGCGCCAGGCCAGGCGTCTGCCGCGCTTGCGGACGACCATGCGCGGGCTGGCGCCGAAGGCCGCGGCGATGAGCAGGCCGAGCTGTCCGATAAACGTGACGGTCCCGATCGCCCGCTCGCCGAGGTTCGTGATGGGTTGGGTGATCAGGCGCACAAAAAACCCGCGATTGACGGCGTGAGTACGCATCCTTTTTCGGTTGATTGATGCTGATCAAACCAAACTCATCACAGCGGGCACGGAGACACAGAGTTCACAGAGCCAAGCCCCGGTTGGATAAAACCATGCCGGGCTCAGTGACCGCTGTGTCTCTGTGGCCTCTGTGATGGATTGAAGAACGAATCGGCCGCCTATTATCGGAACATCATTCCGACGCGGTCAGCAGCTCCTGCTCGTCGTCGACAAACGCGAACACCGCCTCGAGGTTCATGATGCGCATGAGCCCGCGGACGTCGGGGTTGACGTTGGTGAACGTGACCGACCCGTCGTCGGCGACCATCTGCCGGCGGGCCTCGACGAAGACGCCCAGCGCGCTGGAGTCGACGAAGTCGACCCCGGCGAGGTTGAGCGCCAAGACCTTGGGCTTGTGCTGCTTGATCGCCTCGAGCAGGCCGACACGCAGCTCGGGCGCCGCCACGACGGTCAGCGACCCGGCGAGGCGGGCGATGGTGGTGGTCCCCTGCGACTTGATGTCCGTGATCGGGTTGGCCATGCGGTGTTCTCGTCTCGTCGGCGGTCGGGGTCAGGGGGATTCGGTCTCGGCCGGGGCGGCGGTATCTTGCTCGGCCAGCCAGCTCCGCCAGCGGGCGACGGCGGCGAGGCGCTTCTCCGCCGGGTCGTAGTAACGATACCCGAACCGCTCGCCCGTGCGCTCGCGCAGCGACTGGACCGCGAACAGCCGCACCGCCGGGTCGTCGTCGGACAGGGCGTGGACCAGCTCGCCGAGGGTCTGCGCGTCGTCGCGTTCGGCGGCGTTGACGATCGCGGGGACCCGGCCGGCGGCGTCGGTCGCGCGGAAGTCGGCCTTGGCCGGCGTCTGGCTGGGCGTGCAGCCGAGCAGCGCGGCGACCAACGCCACCAACACGAGGATCAGATGTAGACACGCACGCATGATGGGCCTCGCCTGACAGGCGGACGGGCGGTAAGCCATCCGCCTGATCGGTTTACAGCGGTTATTGTATCGGCCTGCGCCGCGGTCGACGCCGGGCTCACGCGAGGATGTCGTGGACGGCGTGGCCGTGCACATCCGTCAGCCGGAAGTCGCGGCCCTGGTAGCGGTAGGTCAGCCGCTCGTGGTCGATGCCCATCAGGTGCTGGACGGTGGCCTGGACGTCGTGGACGTGCATCTTCTTGTCGACGACATTGAAGGCGAAGTCGTCGGTCTCGCCGTAGACCACGCCGGGCTTGACCCCGCCGCCGGCCATCCAGAAGGAGAAGGCGTTGCCGTGGTGGTCCCGGCCGTAGTTGCGCCCGGAGGTGTCGCCCTGTGCGAAGGGCGTGCGGCCGAACTCGCCGCCCCAGATGACCAGCGTGTCGTCGAGCAGCCCGCGTCGCTTGAGGTCGCGCACCAGGGCGGCCGACGGCTGGTCGGTGTCCTTGCACTGCACGTCCAGGTGGTAGGCGAGGTTGGAGTGCTGGTCCCAGCCGGCGTGCATGAGCTGGATGAACCGGACGCCGCGCTCGGCGAGCCGGCGGGCGAGCAGGCAGTTGCGAGCGAACGAGCCGGGCCGGTGCACGTCCGGGCCGTAGAGCGCGAGCGTGTCGTCGCTTTCCTCGGACAGGTCGGTCAGCTCGGGCACGGACACCTGCATGCGGTAGGCGAGCTCGTACTGCGCGATGCGTGCTGTGATCTCCGGGTCGCCGACCGCCTCGTGCTTGAAGTGGTTGAGCGCGTTGATGTCGTCGACCGCGGCGCCGCGCTGGCCGCGACCGACGCCCGGCGGGTCGGCGAGGTACAGCACCGGCTCGCCCGCGCCGCGCAGGCGCACGCCCTGGTACTTGCCGGGCAAAAAGCCGCTGCCCCAGTAGTGGTCGTAGAGCAGTTGGCCGCAGGAGTTCTCCCGGTCGCGCGAGGTCATGACGACGAACGCGGGCAGGTCCTCATTCATCGTGCCCAGCCCGTAGCTCGACCACGCGCCGACGGTCGGCCGGCCCGGGACCTGGCTGCCGGTGAGCTGGTACGTCACCGCCGGGGCGTGGTTGACCGCCTCGGTCCACGCCGATCGGACCAGGCACAGCTCGTCGGCGATCTGCCCGGTGTAGGGCAGCAGGGTGGAGAGCTCGACGCCGTGCCTGCCGCAGCGCTGGAACGCGTCGCGCCCGGGCAGGACGTTGAACGCCTTCTGCCCCTGCGTCGTCGCCAGCCGGGTGGTCTGCATCAGCGACTCGGGCATCGGCTTGCCCGCGTGGTCGTGCATGACCGGCTTGGGGTCGAACAGGTCGACGTGGCTGGGCCCGCCGCCCATCATCAGGTAGATCACGCGCTTGGCCCTGGGCGCGTGGTGCGGGGCGCGCAGCGCGCCGGCGTCCGACGCCGCCGCGCCTAGCGGGTTCATCAGCGAGCCGAGCGCCGCGCCGCCCAGGCCCATGACGCCCCGGCCCAGCAGCGCCCGACGGGTCATCGACAGCAGCGGGTTTGTGTCCGGCACGCGGTCGAGCTTGGGGGTGGTTGTCGGCTGGGCCATCGCGTCTACTCCTTGGTCAACGCCTCGTCCAGGTTCAGGATTGTCTGCGCCACCGCGCTCAGCGCCGCGAGGTGCGCGGGCTCGACGTCGCCCGGCGTATCGAGCTCGCCCACGCCCAGGTACGCATCGGCCTCGTCCGGACGGAGCCGGTACCACGCCAGCTCACGCATGTAGGCGTTGGTAAGCACGTTCAACTCGCGTGCTTCGGCGTCCCGCAGCAGCACGTACTGGAACATCCGGTTGATCAACGCGTCGCGGTGGTCTGCAAAATGGTTGCGTTGATCGTCGGGCAGCTCGTCGAGGACCCGCAGCGCCAGCCCCCGCGCCGCCTCGACGTAGGTCGGGTCGTTGAGCGTGATCAGCGCGTGCAGCGGCGTGTTCGTGCGCGACGGCTTGACCGTGCACGCCTGCCGGTTCGCGTTGTCGAAGAGGTTCGGCGGCGCGAGCGTGCGGCGGAAGAACGTGTACAAGCCCCGCCGGTACAGGCCCGCGCCCGTGCTCGGGATGTACTGGAACCGGCCGAAGCTCGCCTCGATCCAGAGCCCCTCGGGCTGGTACGGGTAGACCGGTGGGCCGAACATCGTGTCGTTAAGAAGACCCGCGGCGCTCAGCGCCTGGTCACGGATCAGCATCGCCGGCAGGCGGAACCGCGCGCCGCGCGCGAGCAGCGCGTTCTCCGGGTCGCGCGCCAGCAGGCCCGGCGACACGGCCGACGACTGGCGGTAGGTCGCGCTGGTCACGATCAGGCGGACGATCGCCTTGGTGTCCCAGTCCGTGCGGTACCGCACGGCGAGGTAATCGAGCAGGCCGGGGTGGCTGGGCAGCGCGCCCTGGAGCCCGAAGTCTTCCGGCGTCTTGACCAGCCCGACGCCGAAGAACTGCTGCCAAAGCCGGTTGACGAGCACGCGCGCGGTGAGCGGGTTTGCGTCGCCGACCACCCACCGCGCGAGCCCGAGCCGGTTGCGCGGCAGCCCGTCCGGCAGCCCGCCGAGCGCGTCGGGCAGGCCCGGCTGGACCGGGTCGCCGACCGGCGCGCTGTAGAGCCCGCGGTCGCGCACGCGGATCTCGCGCGGCGTTTTGCGGTCGCCCATCGTCATCACCCACGGCATCGTCTCTTCGTGCGCGGTCCGCGCCTTGTACGCCTCGATCCACGCCCGGTAGAACGGCAGCCACTCGGCCTCGACGTCCGCCACGTGCTCGGCGACGTGATCAAAAATCTTGTAACGCATCGCGTTCAGCGGCGGGTTGTCGCGGTACAGCGAGAACCGAACCATCTCGCGCAGCAGCGGGTCCAACGCGACAAGCTCGTCTTCCGACAACGACCGCGCCCACGCCATCCGCTCGCGCTCGAGCCGGGGCAGGTGCGGCTTGAACTCGGCGTAACGCGCGTCTTCGACCGCCTTGAGCCGGGCCAGCTCCGCCTCCTGCTCGGGCGTTGACAGCCGCATCATCGGCCGGGCGAGGTTGTAGCGGAAGTCCCACGTGTCCAGCCGGCGGTGGGTCCGCCCGTCCTCGTCGGTCTGCCCGAAGAACGCGAAGAACTGGTAGTAGTCCTCGTGGCTCACCGGGTCGTACTTGTGGTCGTGGCACTGCGCGCAGGCGTACGTCAGCCCGAGCAGCGCCGTCGACGTCGTCTCCACCCGGTCCAGCACGTAGTTGAACCGCACCTCCTCGCGGATCGCGCCGCCCTCGGCGTTGATGAAGTGGTGGCGGTTGAACGCGGTCGCCAGCCGCTGGTCTTGCGTCGGCTCGGGCAGCAGGTCGCCGGCCAGCATCTCGACGATGACCTCATCGAACGGGCGGTTGTCGTTGAGCGTCCGGATCAGCCAGTCCCGCCAGGGCCAGGCGAAGCGGTTGTCGTCGAACTGGTAGCTGTTCGAGTCGGCGTAGCGCGCCGCGTCGAGCCAGGGCATCGCCATCCGCTCGCCGTAGTGCGGGTCCGCGAGCAGCCGGTCGACCAGCCGCTCGTACGCGTCGGGCCGGGCGTCGTTGACGAACGCCTCGGTCTGCTCCGGCGTCGGCGGCAGGCCGATCAGGTCCAGGTACACCCGCCGGATCAGCGTGCGCCGACTCGCTTCGGGCGAGGGCGACAGCCCCTCGGCTTCCAGCCGCGCGAGCACAAAGGCGTCGATGCCGTTGCGCACCCAGTCTGGGTTGCCCACCTCGGGCAACGCCGGCGGCGTAGGCGGGATGAACGCCCAGTGCGGCTCGTACGCCGCGCCGTCATCGATCCAACGCCTCAGCAGCGCGGCCTCCGCGTCCGTCACCGGCTTGTGCATCGACGGCGGGGGCATCACCAAACGCGTGTGGTCGGACGTGACCCGCGCGATCAGCTCGCTCGCGTCCGCGTCGCCCGGCACGATCGCCAGCGCCTCGATCGCCGCCGCGCGCTCGTCCAGCCGCAGCCCCGCCTCGCGCGTGTTCGAATCGAACCCGTGGCAGGCGAAGCACTTGTCCGAGAGGATCGGCCGGATGTCGCGGTTAAACGAGATCGCCCGGCCCGGCGCCAACGCGCCCGCATCGACCCGCACGACCGCGCGCCGCTCTGGCGCATCCGCCGGCCCGACGACCGCCGGCAACGCCATCGCCCCCGCCAGCAGCAGCAGCGACAAGCCGCACAAGGCCGCAACCCCCCGCCCGGCATGACGATCTCGCTGTTTCATCCGCGCAAGTCCCCGCTTGGATAGGCGTCAGACGCCGGCCGGCCGGCCCTTCTCATGAGAACCGACGCCGACGCGATCGTTACACGCCTGCTGCATCGTTGGACTCGTGGGGCCGGGAGCGTCGGCCCGGAGCGCGTCGCACGGCCCCATCGGTGGTTTGTAAACCGCATGCCGTTAGTCCCGTACGATCGTCTCGTCCAGCGACAGGATGGTGTTGCCGACCATCATCCACGCCGCGAGTTCCACGGGGTCGTGCACTTCCGGCAGCGGGGATTCGCCCTGCTGCAAGAGCGCCCGCGCGTCCGCCGGCGAGCGCGCGTAACGCGCGCGGAAGTGCGCGAGCGTCTGCCGCAGCACGCCGAGCGCCCGCGCGTCGGCCGGCCGCCCTGTGCACCGCTGGAACATCAGCGACAGGCGCTCGTCATCGCCCGCGCGCTCGGCGAGCGTGCGCTGCGCCAGCCCCCGCGCCGCCTCGAGGAACTGCTCGTCGTTCCACAGCACCAGCGCCTGCAGCGGCGTGTTCGTCAGGTCCCGGCGGACCACGCACGCCTCACGCGTCGGCGCGTCGAAGGTCGACATCTGCGGCGGCGGGCTCTTGCGTTTCCAGAACGTGTACATGCTCCGCCGATACAGCGCGTCGCCCTCGTCCCGCCGGAAAAACGCCGTCGTCGAGTGCGAACGCAGCGCCAGCTCACGCCAGAGCCCCGGCGGCTGGTAGGGCTTGACGCTCGGCCCGCCGACCGTGTCGTTGAACAGCCCCGACACGAACAGCGCCTGGTCACGGATCATCTCGGCCGGCAGCCGGCGTCGCGGGAAGTAGCTCAGCAAGCGGTTGTCGGGATCGACCTCGATCGACTCGCTCTGGGTGACCGCCTTCTGCCGGTAGGTCGCGCTCATGACGACCTGCTTGATCAGCGCCTTCTGGTCCCAGCCCGATTCAACGAACTGGACCGCGAGATAATCGAGCAACCCGGGGTGGCTGGGCCAGTCGGCCTGGCTGCCGAAGTCCTCGGCGGTCTTGACGATGCCGGTGCCAAAGAGCATCTGCCACAGCCGGTTGACGTGGACGCGCGCGGTGAGCGGGTGGTCGGGGCGCGTGAGCCACTGCGCGAAGCCGAGCCGGTTGTTGGGCGCGCCCTCGGGCAGGGGCAGGGCCATGAAGTTCGGCGGGCGGCGGTGGGCGGGGCGGTCCTTGATCGGTGCGCTGTAGAGCCCGCGGTCGAGCACGAACTCCTGCCGTGGCGTGTCCCGCTCGATCATGACCGGCACGGGCACCGCCGCCGACCGCGCCGCCGACAACGCCCGCTCGGCCTCGGCGTAGCGCGCGAATACCGGCGACCGCCGGTCGCGCCACTGCGTCGTCAGCGAGCGCTCGGCGTGCCCGGTCCGCAGTGCCGGGTCGATCAGCGCGAGCGGGCCCAGCGGCAGCGGGGCGTCCGCGCCCGGGTCCAGGTCCGCGAAGAAGCTGCTGATCCCGTTGTCGTTGACCCACTTCACAACCAGCAGATTGCCGCCGGGCTCAAGGTCCAGGGCCACCTCGTCGCGCTGCGGGTCGTACACCTTCTGGACCGGGCTGCTGAAGACCTCCCGGCCGTTGAGGTAGACCCGCGCCGCGTCGTCGCGCCCGAGCTTGAGCACCACCCGCCGGGGCGTCGGCGTGTAGAGCATCCGGCCGAAGTAGCGCGTCGTGAACTGGCCGCGCAGCGCGTGCTGCACGCCGTCGCGCAACGCCGGCTGGTGCGTCCACGTCTTGCCGTGGAACGCCGGGCGGTGGATGTCGATCCGCTCGACGGTCTGCTCGGGCCCGTAGGCGGTGTCGTAGGCCTTGTCGAAGCTGTCGTGCGCGAACGGCCCGACGAGGTACCAGTCGCTCGCGACGACCGGGAACGCGTCGACCACGCCCGGCGACGCGCTTGCGAACCCGACACGCACCCGCCCGAGCGTGTGTTGACGATGCGGGCTGCGGTGCTCGACCGTGATGCGCAGCTCGCTTCCGCCTTCGAAACCGAACGGCTCGTCGGTGACCAGCAGCAGCGTCCGCGGGTCCTTGTCCCGGTCGGTGCCCGCCGCCCAGCCCGGCGTCGCATCCGCAAGCACATGCGTCACGTCAAAGTTGTTGGTCTGCTGGGTCTTGCTCGCCCACGCCCAGCGCAATCCCACCGCTTGTGTCTGGGTCGGGTCGGCCTTGGACACCGCAACCACCCGCACCGCCGACACCACCGCGTTGCTGTTCTCGGCCCGGCCCGCGCGCCCCTTCATCGCCGGGTCCGTCAACGCGTCCAGCCGGATCAGCCGCAGGCCCGTCGCTTCGGTGTGCAGCGTCAAGGTCAGGTCTTCTTGCGCAGGCGCCTCGCCGGTGAGCAGCACCGACCCGTCGTCCTGGCGCTCGATCACAGTCCCGCCGTGGCTCGACCGGGCGTCGACCAGGTCGGCCCGGGCCCAGGCCACGCCGTAACGCGCACGCAGCGCGGCCCCCCACGCGGCCTGCGCCGCGGCGACCGCGGGCATCTGCGCTTCACGCGCCGCGCCCGCCTCGGCCAGCGCGCGTTCCGCCTCCGCGACCGCACGCTCCGCGCCCGGCGGCAGCCAGTCCATCCGCGGGGCGTACGCCTGCGCCCGGTCCGGCGTGTTCTTGTAAACACCGCGCTCATCGATCGAGCTGAAGTACGTGAACAGCGAGAAATAATCGTCCTGCGTGATCGGGTCGTACTTGTGGTCGTGGCAGCGGGCGCACGTGTACGTCTGCGCCATGAACACGGTCGCCAGCGTCTCGATCCGGTCCGCGACGTTCTCGACCCGGAACTCCTCGTCGATCGACCCGCCCTCGTGGTTGGTGATGTGCAGCCGGCAGAACATCGTCGCCAGCCGCTGGTCCTGCGTCGCGTTGGGCAACAGGTCCCCGGCGAGCTGCTCGATCACGAACCGGTCGTAGGGCATGTTGTCGTTGAACGCCGCGATCACCCAGTCACGGTACGGCCAGGCGTTCATCACGTGGTCCAACTGGTAACCGATCGTGTCCGCGTACCGCGCCGCGTCCAGCCACACCAGCGCCAAACGCTCACCAAAATGCGGCGACGCCAGCAGCCGGTCCACCACCCGCTCGTACGCGCCCGGCGACGCGTCATTCACAAACGCATC